>JARFNW010143708.1:7500-10137 GCA_031763155.1 Dirona albolineata | reverse complement strand
CTCTCTCTCTCTCTCTCTCTCTCTCTCTCTCTCTCTCTCTCTCTCTCTCTCTCTCTCTCTTCCTCTCTCTTCCTCTCCCTCCCCCCCTCCCATCCCGCCCCTCACTATATCCCGCTGCTACAGCCTTTGAAATCTATCTATGTCGATCCTTCATCTTTTATGCAGGTCTGAAATTGTTACGTTTTTGGTCGCGTGTTCAAGAATTGTTTAATAATGCATTGGTAAAAAAATATATTTTAAAAAGATAATGGTACAGCTTCGAGTGTAAAACAAAAACGAGAACAACACACAAAAAGTCATTGTTACTGTTTTGTTATACACTTGAAGCTATGCCATTGTTATAGTATTTCATTTTATTTATTTATTTATTTGTTTATTTATTTACTTATTTATTTATTTACTTACTTATTTATTTATTTGCTTACTTATTTATTTATTTACTTATTTATTTATTTATTTATTTATTTATTTATTTATTTATTTATTCATCTATTTATTCGTTTATTTATATATTCTTTTATTTATCTATTCGTATATTTACATATACATATATATTTTCTTGTTTGGTTTTTTTAAAAATGTTTTTATGTGTGGATACATTGATGATACATTGCTCGAAATTTCATTTGGATTAGGCTGTGGTCTGAATATATACAAAATATATAATATTATAGGTTCGCTCAGGTTGTGGCGCATAATGGACACACTGCATCGTTTCTGAGAGCCTTATCTTAAAGTACCGTTGCTTTGGTGCGATTTGATGCACACATCCCGCCAAGTGATTATAATTTGTCCACAAACAGTAATAAAAACGATGATATTGATTAGAAATATTTAGAATATTAATTGTTCCCGGAAACTGATATAATAATATGACTGAATTCCCTTTCCTCTTTCCTATTCTTTCACGCTTCGGGGTTCCAGCGGGGCAATACGGTGTCCCCATTATGAAGACGCATCATTTATATTTTGTCTTTGTTGTTATCAACGCGTGTCCAATGTAAATTACCGAGACACAAAACAATTTTCAATTAGTCTGGCACGCTCCACTCTTTGTCAGCCTGTCATTGAATCAATATCGCCGTTATTAAAGGAACTAGCTATATCTTTTTTGGGGTTTTTTTGTGTTGTTTTTTGGTTTTTTTACATTTACCTGTTCTTTTTTTCTTTGGGTTGTAGGGTTTGATTGCTATTGTGAATCAATTTCCTCGCACATAAGTCTCTGACATAACATCCGTCCCTTGCATTATTTAATGTGATTCCACTCCTTTCTACCCTTTACACTTTCTGGCGATATTGTTACCTGCATCACATTGACTATTCTTTGATCTACACACACCCTGATTTTCCCTACTGTTAGCAATCAAATGATTTTATGCATTCCATTCTCATTCATTTCAATACGATTTATGGTAATGAATCCGTGCCATAATATATTCGCGTGGTTGCATTTTCAGTGTACCGAAGTATCGATTACTATCAAATTGTTCTAATGAGTATCTATACTATCAAATTGTTACTGATGAAGGGGAGACCCGAAACGTTCTTTGTATTGTTATTTGTTTTACACCTGAAGGGAACAACAACTTTCATGAGTTCTCTAGGCATTACTCTTTCAAAGTATTTCATAATGTCTGACGTCAGAGCGACAGGTCTTACGCCATTCAGCTCACATACTTTTTTTTAATTTTGTGGGAGTTGAGATGATTTTTGAGCTATTCTATAATATGCTTGGAAGCTTGAACTCTCTCATGGAGCGATTAAATATGAACGTAAAAAAGGGTTTCAACTTATTTAATTGTGATTGCTCCCCTTGTTAATTTCGCTTTACAACAAAGGTCTGTGATCGACACGTCGCTGTCTTGTGTTGTCAATCATTGGAGTTAATTTACATACTAAGTATTTTCACATGACTCTCTTTTCTTTGTGGAACATCTTACTATGGATGGATGAATATCATTTGTAGCAAATGGTCTCGCAAAATAGGCCGTCCCCTTTCAGAAAACCGTAACCATTTCAAGCTTATTATATTGTCGGACCAATTGTGGTAAATTACCCCTTGCTTGATATTTGTCAATCTTTACACTTCGGACCGGAAGCAGGCGCGGAGGAATATCGGTATGAGTGAATGATTGAAAAGGGGGGAATGACGTCAAACGACGACTGGTCGAATGTGTTAAGTGTTATTCTATGGACTTGAACAGGACGTCAGGGCTGTGATGATTGCTAATGTACATGTATGAGTCTTCAAATATTAAATATTGCACATCGCAGAATACTATTATGATTTCTAATTGCATAGAGACCGCTGGTCGTGTACTTTAGTTAGCCTAGAAATATACGCAAAGGCATAAGCTTCGTTACCTGTATCTGTATGAATACTGGAATATGCACTTTGGAGAGTATAATGACTCCAGGGTGGCGCTATAAATATAAATGATTAATGTTATGATAATCAAAGAGTAATGTTTACAACTAAAAGATCAATAATGGTGGCATTACAAACGGCCATCATCTATCAAATCATTTTTTAAAATTTGTTAGATGATAATGTTGCTGAGCTGATTTTTTGAACCTATTTTGCAAATGAATTGTTTCCACTTTCTTATATTATGCAAACAGAATAGGCTGATTTGT
>JARFNW010143708.1:0-2500 GCA_031763155.1 Dirona albolineata | reverse complement strand
AAAATCAAATACATTAACACTTGAATTCTCTATTTCATTGGTATTAATTTGATGATATGAAACATTAATTATCGTTGTCAAGGCAACTATTTGGGAAAGAATGATATGGCAACAATATGACAAGTTTTACAGATTATTCTCCACTGTAATAATTTGACTTTACCATTCGGGAAGTGCCGATTTTAATGACATTTTGCGTTCACTTTAAAGCCCTTTAGATCGGTAACTTCCTATTTCATTAGCATTTTGTCGCCTTATTTTCCAAAAATAGAACGCCTTTGGGTTTGGTTTTTTTCCTCTATTAATCAATGGCCATTTTTTTCATTCTCAGGTAGACTAGAGCATACGGATATATTGAGACATAATGTTTTGGTTGGTAGTGAAGGGGTTAAATCGCAGAATATAAAAACAGTGAGTAAGTATAGCTTCAAAATCATAATACGAAACAAAACAAATGACGTTTCGACTGTAGGCCTTCGTCAGGCAACCAACAAACATACTGTGACCGTTTAAAGGCATGTCGGCTTCCACAATTTGAATTTCACGTGACTGTGTGATTGAGGTAATGACCGTCATAAAGTCAGAAATGAAAGAAGCAGTTTGCTGTTGTTGATGAAGATCGATGATGATAAATACAACAATACATAGTAATAGAAGCAGACTTTATATCAGTTATACAACAGCAGGCCGTGTCATCCCATGTCCTTCTTAACTCCCTGAGGAGCATACAGTAGAAGAGCAAGATAGGCGCATCGTATTAACGTACGATATTTTTGTTTTGTTTTGCATGTAACCGGGTACTCATTCTAATCAGAATCTGAGAGTAAAATTGTGTGAAGAGTCTTTCCCAATGACTCAACGTCGGGTCCAGCAAAGACAGTGAAAGTGAGGGATATAAATCCACAGAGTGGGGAGATTACGTTGAGAAGAAGTCATTTTTGTATCGAATTATGAGACCACCCTTCGATCATTCTGTTTTCGATACAAAAGGTCCCTATCTTTCCCCCACTACATTATAATATTCCGTAACAACGACGCTATGCAATTCGTCACCTGAGGCTAACTGTGAACGTTACTGACAACTGGTTGAAGCAGCCATTGTCCCCAGTAATTTTTGTTATTTTAGTCCAAACAGAATGGACATGCACGCTCCATTTAGTCCGCCAAATGTACTACGGGGCTGTAAACCCGCAGCGGACGGCGTTCGATATCTGTTCCTCGATCAAAATATCGATCGAAGGAAGAAATCAGTAAAGGTTGGGAACACACTGGTATGACCGACTCTTATTGTTGGACGACAAAGAACGGAACCGAGTGGGTTTACTGTATTGGTTTCTGACCTGGGCCGCTTTGGCTTTTCCATTCTTTAAGGCTCAGGATGTGACGTCATAATACCGGCTGGCAAGTCGCGGTCCACACTGTGTGCTGTATGTATGTACGGTGCTGGACTGGTCGTCTTTTAACCCCGTCAACTGCTAGGCAATTAGTGATTATTGATTTTATTGCACAAGTACCTTGTAGACGACGGCTAGTCCATTGCGTTGGTCACTAGGGCGTACGTGCTGTGAATTAAAAGGACATAGGTGTCCATTTTATATAATTAATAAGGGTCCGATAAATTATAATAATTATGAAAGATGGACTTTCGTTCTTTCTTTCTTTCGTTTTTAATTGTATATATTTATTTAAATGTTTATTAATTTCATTTCACAGATACATTTATTTCTACTGTCTTCACTTTTACAATAAGTGTTTGTGTTGTTTTTGTTTTGTTTGTTTTGTTTTTTGTTTTGTCTGTGGTTTGTTTGATTTTTTGGTCTTGTTTGTTTGTTTTGTTTGTTTGTTGTTGTGGGTTCTTGTTTTTATGCTTGTTGATTAGGTTGGTCTTTGTATTTTGTCAGCTTAACAAAAGAAGTGGTCAGATCGGTCCTCAGAATTCCACATAGTACATAAGAAATCACTGACCCCACGACAACTCTCTGTCAGCCAGATTGTGTACATTTATTATTTACCATGTTTTGCTTGCCGAGCGTACCCGTTCAACTGGGTTCCACTAACGTCAACAATGGAATGAGTGTCCCACTAGGCTGGGCTTTTCGTCATTTCCCTAATAATGAAATAATGTGCGTCGTCATCACCATCCTCCCCACGCCTAATCCTCAGCATATTTCGTGTCCGTCACGCTCCCACTCTGCAGGCCGTAAAGAGCTTATCGAGAAGACAGGTCGCGTAGTAATCTTTACATTGGGCCTTTTCCGAAACGCGAGTTAAGTCCCTTGACGAAGAGGTGAGATCTAGGGGAAGACGACTGCCCACTGACAGACAATGATGATAGGCGCAGCTAGACAGATGTTGTGAAGGCTGATACGCAATCAATAATTACAACTGGAATTTATTTTAAAATCTATTGACTGGGCACGGCTGTAATGGAATTCAATACAGGTCTGTCTGTCAGTCTGTCTGTCTGTCTGTTTGTCGACTATTTGTGTATATATATATA
>JARFNW010143697.1:0-10137 GCA_031763155.1 Dirona albolineata | reverse complement strand
TTCGATTCCCCCGGTCGACAGAAATCTTTTTTCTATTTTCTGTTCTTGTCTCTCACTGGCACTGTTACATTATCCCATTATCAGTCTTCTACTAGACCATTCAGTGCCCGCTCCCTCTTCATTTATTGCCAGGACATAACATATACGTAGATGAAATAGCATTAGCGCATAAAAGATTTATTATAATTATAGTTATAGCCACACCCATCGACCAAAATTTTCCCAGCGCTGCCGTTTTCATGGAAAACCATCTGTATTTACCAGTAAACGATAGTAGTAAAGATGCGTGATTTTTCATGAAAACGGCAGAGCAGTTATGGAATGGAGTCGGGAGTAGTCTTTATTCATTATATCAGTAAAGAACGGTAGTTGAACTAGATACAATGAAGGTTCCTTTGATTTTTGATAAGGTCCATGGATTAGGTATTTAATGTACCTACGTACAAACACTGAGAAAATAATGTTTTCACTGTTTTGAGTACCTACAGTATGATGAGTGCGAGCTGTGTTGATTCACAGGATCATTGCTGTACTGACATATCGGAGATTGGCTATATGATGGAGGTCCCATCATTGACATGGCATAATGTATTGACAAGGAATATTCATTATATTATAATCATTGAAATATTTTTTTGGTCAAGTTGCCGACTTTATACTTATACCCACTGAACTGCCAGCCATTCTAGTTTTCTCTCGACTTTTTGGGGGGTTTGAACTCAAGACCTCTGACTGATACTGATACACGGTTGATCCAAAGTTTCCAGGGCCAGAATTACAATGATTAGCCAAATATTGTTACTGTTGTGTTGTTACCTAATTATGACATTTCAACCAAAGATTGGTGTTTGAAGGGGAAAAAACCAGCTTATTAATATTAATGAATTAATGTAAATCCCATGGGGTGTGTTTGCACCCCAACCATGTGAAATAGAAAAATTCTCGTATTTTTCTCTTTATGGCTAGGGGGGTGCAAACACACCCCAAAATATAGAAATCTCAAATTCCAGTGGTTGCGTGAAAGCAACGTAACAACACGCAAGTACGCCACACGCTGCCTTTGGTTCGAATACTGATGGAAGCACTGGTTTTCTCAAGACCTTGATCCCACTTTGCGGTCTACCCTCGGATTAGTAGACCCTGAAGACAAATTTCCCCCTGGAATAAAGTGAATTTAAAAGATACATTCAATTCATTATTGATATTGATGTCTGTGGTCTCTTTTAGTTTACACCAGGAGAGCGTACTTGTGACCAGTGACATGTTGTATGATGATTTATTTGTCCAGGGCCCGTGTGTACATCACAGCATAAGAATTTACCAGAGACGACAATAGACGATTTTTATGGCACAACTTTCGAACCATATAATATCACCAAAAAAACCCCAAAAACTAAATGGTGATGAACCCTCTTTTACATGATTATGTCCGCCATTTTGATTTAGGCTTGTGGCCACAATGTATCACCACCGTTCCAAGGCAAATGGGCCCTACTGTCGCTTCTGTGTATTTTTTATATTCTGTGGTGTACTTTCGAACCATATAATATATCACAAAAAAAACAAAAAAACTAAATGGTGATGAACTCTCTTTTACATGATTATGTCCGCCATTTTGATTTAGGTTTGTAGCCACTATGTATCACCACCGTTCCAAGGCAAATGGGCCCTACTGTCGCTTCTGTGTAATTTTTATATTCTGTGGTGTACTTTTTACCAGAAAAGATGTGCATCCAGTAGAAGACTGAATGACGTTTTGAGTATTAATTGCTGGCGCTGATGAACAATAGAGAAGTATTTCTTCACAGTAAAGGGGGGTAACAACAAATACAATTTTGGTATATATCCAAGTATTGTGGGTTTTGTACTGTGCACACGGAACTGGCAGTTTTAAACTTGAGTTTGGTGACGTACCACTAGCGACCATGTACAGTTTATGTGTACTGACCACATCCAATATCCATTCACGTGTACATCCATAATTATTATGGTGGTGAATTGGCTACCTCATACTTATAGAGAAGAATTTGACAGTAAAGGGGGGTAACAAATAAATTTTTTGTCTATCCAAGTATTACAAATTGCAGCTTATGATTATGAGTTTCGTACTGTGTTAGTGTCACGTGGAACTGGTAGTTCTATAACCTCCTACTCTTGCAACAGCGTACAGTCTATGTGTACTGACCACATCCATAATTTTTGCGTTGGTGAATAATAATAATAAGAGAAGTATTTCACAGTAAAGGGGGGTAACAACAAATAAAACTTTGGTCTATCCAAGTATTACAAATTGCAGCTTATGAGTTTCGTACTGTGTTGTTATTGTTAAATGTTAGTGTCACGTGGAACTGGCAGTTCTATGACCTACTCTTACAACAGGGTACAGTCTATGTGTACTGACCACATCCATAACTTTCGCGTTGGTGAATAATAATAATAAAAGTATTTCACAGTAAAGGGGGGTAACAAATACAATTTTTGGTCTATCCTAGTATTACTATTACCAATCACAGCTTGTGAGTTTTGTATTTGTACGGTGTCCACGTAGAAATGGCAGTTCTGTGACCTACTTGCGACCATGTAGAGTTTATGTGTACTGACCACATCCAATTACGTGCCCATCCATAATTTAATATGTCGGTGTTTTGCACTAATTATACTAAAGGGTACTCGTCTCAACATGAGGTGATTCATTGGCTGGACTTGTCTTTGGCCAACTTTAGATAGGGCTTCCTTTTCTTGATCGTTGCGGTTTTCATAACACACGATGCGTAGGAGTGTCTCTGCAATTGCACATGTTATACCGGGATTTCAAATAATTTATTTAAACTTAAAAATTATTTAGTATCAAACAACACCAGAATTTAATGAGAAATTCGATTCTGACTTTGTGTTTGAAATGTAAGGAGTCACGCCCCACCTCTCTTCATTCCACGCTAGAAATAGAAATGAGCAAGTTCATTCCTTTTGTCAGGCGGGATATTCACTTATTCATCTGATGAAGAGTGAAGAATGAATCTCCATCTAAAGGTCGCTCTCTTTTTCTATCTTGTCATTCTCGCTTCCTTCATGAAGAAGGAAGAAGGAAAAGTGAAAAAGGAAGCCCTATCTAAAGTCGGCCTTAGGGGCAAGCTATGATTTCAGACTCACTAGTCTTGCTGATGTTTTCATTTATTTTTTTTCATTTGCCATTTACACACCTGAATACTAACAACACCATCGGTCGCCAAAACCATTTGGTGTGAGATTCGAATCAGATCTTTGTAGTCCATTGCCTTCAGGACACAAAATACCACAGATGAAATTTTCAGTCATAATTTACACACACACACACACACCCACAAAGAGTATGTTCAACGCAATTTCAAATTTTTATAAAGTCCTTTATTTTGAACGTAGATACGGATGTGTTGTATGTATTTTTCACATTCGACTGAAACATGAAAACTGCCCAAACCTACCATTTAACTTAAAACATGACCTTTTTCCCAATGGGTCACGGCCATGTGATGGAAACAAAAAATTACAATTGGTCAACAAAGCGGTCATTGAGAAGTCCAGTCCAATTACAATATTCATTAACTGGCAGGTCTTTTTGGGAATACTTGTCAATATGAAAAAATAGTTCAAATCTTTCAACAAAACCATTACCACTATACCTATACACTGAGAATTCACGATTTATAATAATATTAATATTTCTAAATAAAGTACAAAAATTAAATGCTCTTGACAATACTTAACAAGTCTAAATCTTATCTGTGAGACAAGAAGGGCATGTGGGACAGAACCTTGAAAACTGGTGATTCTTCCCATCCAAGAACTCATCCCACAGCAAGAACGCTATCTACTACGCCAGTTTACCCTGAATACACGTTACCATCATTACATTTTTTAAAAAGATTTTCAAAGTATACTTGATGAGATTTTCAGATTTTATGTGAAGTTGGTACTACCGTTACTTTGAACGTTGAATTATGATTGGAACCAAACAGCTTCTTTTCCCTCTGATAATCGTATCATATGGGTGGACATGAAAGGATCATATGGGCGGACATGAAAGGATCATATGGGTGGACATGAAAGGAAAAGAAGTCATCACTGAGCTATGCAGCAAACTAATTACATGCTAAAAACGCTGTCAGTGTCAGGCAAGATATTTTTGAAAATTTGAGAAACCTTTCAAAACATAACTTTACTCTCTATGTGTAGGTATTTCTCAAAAAAAAGAAATAATAAATTTGCTTTTTAATAATAAAGTAGCAAGTGCTTCGTAAGCTTTAACTAGTGAATATAATAATAATACACAAACAAAATGACTAAACTAAAAACATTTAAAACTTTTAAGTCCAAAGCTGAATGAAATATTTGGTGAAAATGACTGTGGATGTTTAACAATACGACAGAAGAAAAAAAAAGTTTACGAAGGTCTGAGATATCAGATATGGTATTCTTCAAAAACAAATTAAATTCCCTGATTTATAATTAAAACAAATGGAAGAATAACTCCGCTCTCCACATTTTTCTGATACCAGCTCTTATTTTGCTTCTTTCACTTTTACATACATATATATATATATATATATATATATATAAAATACACAAGACCATACATTATTCATCATCACAATAACAGAAATAACAAATCAACATCATCAGCTTCATTTTCAACAAGAGAAATTCAATGCTGCTGTTAGAATATATAATAGTATGATATAAAGATAAACATATTTCAACAATTATTGAAGAAAAGAAAAAATACAGATGTTAAGATTAGTAGTTTTTACATTATCGTATCATTAAATGAAAACTTTACAATTGGGGGCAATAATACAAAACAAAACAAACAATTTTTTTCATGATACACCTATTAAAAATAACATCCATGTTACATTTTAGATATAATAATTTTTGAGTGCAGAGAAGTGTTGTCATAAGACTGGTGGCATTGAAATTCGGCCTTTGTGGGCACTATTCAGTCGTCACATGGGACAGGCACCACCAGTACCAAACTCCAAATTGTGGATCTGGATGTGAAGTGACGTGAACTCATTCTGCAAGCTTAGTCAACAATGATTGCAGATTGCAATTCTTTTGGTGGGTTATTTCTTTATTTAATTTCTTTGCGCATGAGAAGTGACTTTTAAATAATTAGTCATGTGGTGAAAATGGTTTAGTTAAATCTCTAGTTTGAGCATCTGTTGTGTTGTAGCATAAATAAATCAAAGATCTTGCAGGAAAAGGCCACAAATTTGTGTCCTGTTTTTTTTCTTCTTCCTTTTAACACTGTGTGACTTATCAGAGATATTAGCATGTTTTTGATGGAATGACTATGACATCAAATCTCATATTCGTGGTACAAAGTCGAAAGAACCAACAAACTCATATTTGATTTCAAATCAAATGCTTGTGGTTGTCAAAAAATCCACAAATTTATGTCTGATTTGATGTTTTCACTTCTCTTTGATTTGTCATCAATGTGAATAATTATTTGTGCTAACGTAAGAGGTTGATTTCAATTATTTGTGATCTTTTTCAATTTTCTTACCTCTGAAAATCAAATCTTCCATCAAATCGAAACTAAATCTAAATCTTTGCCTTCCTTCGAAATTGGCAGAAAAACAGGAAGTAAATACAAACTAGTTAGATAAAGAATCTTTAATAAAAAGCATTCCCCTTACCTGGGGTAAATGTGCTACTGCTTAGAGCATGGTGATGATCGTGGACAAGCGTTATATAAATACCATTTATCATTATTTTTATTCCATCTCAATAAAAAACTCAGATAATGCTTCGATCCCTGTCCCAGCAAAAAAAAATTATAATATTAATATCAGTAATATGAGAAACAAAAATACCGTTATAACTATAACAAACATACCAGAGCAAACAATGGAAAACAGATCATGGGTGTCTGACCAGGTCTTCGAGACGATCATAGCCCTGGATGTGTGACAAGTTGTCTCTCACACAATGAGAATATAATAAAGCAAGTTCAAGGAAAACTTCTGATATCGACACTGCAACATAAAAGGAGATCTTATGATTTGGAAACAGTACGTGAGCCGTTTTAGTATTCTCATTAACTCTTCAGTCTTCATTTTATAAATAGCCGGCGTGCTCAAGGTTACGACATTGCGAATCATGGCAAGTGATGCTATCTTACCAGGAATAAAGGAAATCACTTCAAATGAAAACCCAAAGGAGTTCTACTTTTGGAAATAAGGTGACGAAATACTTATGTCAGGAATTTACTGATCTAAAAGAACATCAAAATTGAATGCAAAATTTCAGACATTTTTTGGTAGTACTTCCAAAACAGCAAGGTAAAGTTTTTGTTATGGGCAAAAAAAATAATCTTAGGTCTTATTGAGAAGGTGGTGTTCGACATGTCTATTGTACATTTTGATATATATACCGTTTCTCAAGATACAGGTTCGCCATTGCCTTAAATCTGAGATAACGGTTTTCATGATAAATGCGATGATACTATGTACTGACTATATCAAACTACCATTTGCCCCTTGAAACAAAGATAATCACAGCTGCTCCATAAATTCAGCATGCATGAACAATCAAACCAAAGTGAATGCATGACTTAGTTATAATTGAAAATTTTAATGGTGCGAAAAAAACAACCACAAAAAAAAAACCAAACAAACACATCAGATTGAAGAAATTGTTTTGTATACACATCACTTAAAAACATCATAATCATTTCCATATTCTAACAACAAAAACTTTCAAAAGCAAATTTTTGATCAACAATAGGATGTAGAAATACTGTTCAACAATCAGATGTATAAAGTGTGCAAGAACATCCTCAAATGTATCATATATAATATCAAACATATGTACAGACAGGTGGTCAATTCATACATGAAGGAAGAAGAACAAACAAATGCTATTGACAACTGACCTTTCCACTTGACAACACACACCCAAGATTCATTAATCTATCCAATCCGACTATATTTGAGACAATGATACAAAACATATTAATATTATCATTATTATTATATATAAATAAGTCTTTCTTTACATCATTTCATGCTTCACATATATCAATATCAGTACAGGCATGCAAACTATAGCTTGTGGCAAAACATAAGTGACCTCCCGACCCCGTTACCTAAAGAGATTTCAATCAATAATTTCTGCTACGCAACTATTGTGAAGATCTATGGGGAAAACAAAACGCACACACACACACATGCATACAAAAATAAGTTTTGAACATTGTTGTAGGCACCAAATTTGGGCATATTGTAGAACAAGAGACAAACCCCCCCAACCTAAGCGATAACGGGGTAGAGAGGGAGTGTTTTAAAAAACAAACCAACTTGTCCAGTCCAGTACTAAACAAGTACTACCACCAGTCGGTCGTATTCACTTTATTGTACCTCCCTGTCTTTGACAACTGGTTTCTAAAAAGCATAATTGAACTACCAAATAACAATTAGACACACACACACAGTATATAACAAACTCTTGGGTTCTTTATCCAGGATGAAAACAAAAGAAAAGGATATTGAATATCTATCTTTCTTTAAAAATTATCACAAACAACAAAGTCTTGACTTGGCAGGTATTCTCGAGAAGTCTTCTAGACTGCAGTGAAAAACACAAGATTTTCAGAATATCAGATTTAGGCTCATGCTCAAGGGATAGAAAAGTTAAGCAAATAAAGAACTTAATGTCACCCAAATGGCCATTAAACATAATCAACAGCTTTTTAAAAATCATTTATTTTAGCGACACAGCCTCAAAACGAGTAAAAAAAACATAGCAGAAACAATTCGAAAACAGAGGGAAAACCAACAAAAATGATGGCAAAATAATATAAACTGGTAGAGGTAGGAGAGTGATAGTTGATAGGATGGAAATGGGTGGCAAGAACCATGAAGGCACCGTTCTGCCAGAACAATTACGTTTTTCAAACCAAATAATTTTATTTTTTCACCCCACCAAGTCATAGTGAAATAGAAATTGTAATACTAAACAGAGCAAGAAGAAACTTTTGAAACAAACATTACGCAAAAATTGTCTTGGAACCCTCTCTTTAAAAAAATAAATATCAGCACTTAGCACTTCCATTACAGTAATAATATAGTTCAGTGGTTGACGGGTTGGTGCATCACTCACAATCAAAACATCCCAGATTAAGACTTCATACGCATTGGCTTCTATTTCTATTCTCGTCCATTCCATACAAGATAACATGTTTATTCAAACAGAGAATATTTGAAAACGACGCTGTAACCCTAATGGAGTCAAAAGTCAAAACGGAATTTTGCTTTACTCCACTTTTCCAATACAAACAAACACTGGAACCCTGAATAGAAAGGACGGAAATCGCATACGAAGTCTTCGACACCTCATTCCCAAGCTCAGCACCTCAAGCATTCTAGACAAAACTCTACGACAAAATTCTTAATAGTCCATTACTTTCACTCTCAGTGACACAAAAACTTCATTCTAAGAAAGCCAGTCACTCCACTTATAGCTCTTTTTTTTTTTTAAACCCCAAAAAACAAACCAAACAAACACATTGGAATATCAACTCTTTGAAAATAAATATTTAATGAATGAATGAGATGTCTAGTAAATTTGCATGTAGAAAAATAACCTCCAATCTTTTGAGACAAAAACAAAAACCATATCCCAGTGTTCCATCAACATTACCAAAAATATTTGTAGATAACAACCCCTGCCACCCCAACCAGAATTGCCAGACCAAAATACAATCTCGGTCCAAAAGAACTCCCTGAACTGCACTTGTCGCTCTTCTTTTGTTTTTCCTTCATGAGTCGAATCTTTTCCATCGTCTCCTTCTTCCTTTGTTCCCTTATTGTATGTCTCTCTTCCGCTAACCTGCAAGAAAAAGACAAAATGAAAAATGTATTATTAAATTAAAATTAAATTAAATAAAATAAAATCAAAACCAAAATCAAATTCCCTTTATTCATCCCAGGTGGAAATTTGTCTTTTGGGTCTATTTCGAGGGTAGACCGCAATAACCCAGGCGTCACTGCTAAGTGGGATCAAGGTTTAGAGAAAATAACCCCAGTGCTTCCACTGGGATTTGAACCCAAGACCTCTCGCACCAAAGGCGAGTGACCTTAGCCACTGCGCCACCGGCTTCAAAGATATCCAGACAGTCCTAGAGTTATCAAGAGCATTCTAAGTTTGATACTGAAGTATGATGGCCTAGAAGTTAAGATTTTGCCCAATGATCAAACACATAAAAAATCTGAAAAGCGACAAAATCCTAAAGATTTACAATCCCTGCTGTTATCAAAAGACTAACAAAATAAAACCAGGTTTTCAAACCCTACCATTCAAGTGGCAAACACCACCAACAATATTACAAATTACTACATAAGCACCACAATAAATACCCATGGACCCAAAACAAAAAAACATACTTTATGGGATCCTCGTCTTCACTGCTTTCACCCTCTTCTTCCCTGTCAATCAGTTTATCAAACTCCTCTTCGTCTTCCTCTCCCCAGTCATCGAACCGAGGAGGCTGATCGTCGTGAACATGTGGGCTGTTCCTCTTGGGTGGGAGGGGGGGTGGCTGGGTGTCGGCGGGGTCCAGCAGCTCGGAGATCTTCGAAGAGGAATGAGGCCTGGAAGACTGGAGGCTGCTGATACGTTCTGGCGGAGTTGGCGGCATTGTTTCCATGTTATTCTATAATAGAGGAAAGAAGAGAGATACACATTGTATATATCTATATCGATCTTACTTTTCGCTCTTCAGTTTTTTAAATAAGTTACTACTCCTATGAGCATCAATTACTTCTAAAGCAAGAGTTTATTTTCTTTCCGTTCCTCATATAGAGAAGCAATCAAAGAAACGGAAAATAAAATAAATATATATACATTTCCTTGTCCAGATCACAGAGAGGAAGAAAAGGCAGACAAAACTATTTCAAGAGGGCACTAAAAGCGCCAGGCCACCAGATGAACATTTTTACTTCAAAGTCAAAGGCACCAAAATTAAACTATTTAGGCTGCACGGGCTAAAAAGAAAAACCAAATGAGAAAGTGTATCTGTGTGTGGGAGGGGAGAGAGAGAGAGAGAGAGAGAGAGAGAGAGAGAGAGAGAGAGAGAGAGAGAGAGAGAGAGAG
>JARFNW010143686.1:0-10139 GCA_031763155.1 Dirona albolineata | reverse complement strand
TAGTTCTTTTTTACTGATAAATGAATATCCAAGTTGACCGTAAACTTTAGTTGCTTTGCCTATTCTCTGGTTTATTTATTCTTTGAGGCTTTCAGCCATCACAAAATTTTTCTAAAATGCTATTAACTAATTCCACAATATTATGTAAAGCTTCTCTCTATATCATTATGATGGCTGATGGTCATCAATTTTATTTATCTCTATTACTAAAAGTAAAAGTAACAGTATGACTTTTTTGTACTTTTATTATGGGGATCACAGTTTTCACATTCTGTTGATGGCTACCACTAACTATTGTATTGTGATTTGGCTACTTTAGTTGTATTTGGGTTACTTATATTGTGGCATAGCTACATGTGGTTTGGCTCCGTCTTGTTATGTGGTTTAGTTCTCATTTGGTCATTGTTGTAGAATCTGTCTGGCCACAGTTGTGATTGGCAAAAGTTGAATCAATTTTATCCGTATAAACTTGAAGCTAGAAACTTGACTCCGCTCTCTGATTGTTTCTCTGGACTCATCCAGCGCACCAAGTAGAGCATGATGAATTTATAACCATATATATATATATTATTTTGAAATGTGCTAAACATTTGGTGCTTTTACTTTCTTATTTTAAATCATTTCCTTTCTACCTTTCGGTGCATTTACTTTTTCTGCTAATAAATAAATATCCACCAACTTTTATGTGGAGCAGTCTTGCAGATTCTTTATAAGTTAAAAAAGGTCTTAAGAAATGTCAGACCCAGGAATCGGACTTCCCCTGTTTATTTTCTATACATTACCAGTAGTACTAACTAGTTCCAGTATAGTTGTAGTGGTAGTAATGCAACAAATGAAAATGAGAGATATTTTGAATTTTGTTTACTTCTCATTTATATTTTAATCATTTTATTGCTGTATCCCAACTTCATATTAGACTTAATGAATTGTAATGTTGTTATCTATAATAAGGTAAATTTCATCATCTTTTTAAATTTATTTACAGAGAAGTGTTTAAAGCAAGGGACAAGAAGACGAAAAATGTTGTGGCTATGAAGAAGGTCTTGATGGAGAATGAAAAAGAAGGGGTAAGTTTTGTAAATAATTTACACTTGTGAAAAAATGTTTAACCGGGGAGGAATATGCTTTGACAGAACAGACAGCTTTTTTAACTTTTTGTAGTAAACAAAAAAAGGACTCCTTAGTTCAGGCTTTCCATGTTGTATTGTATTGCACATTATAATGCTCTCCTTTTAGAATGAGGTTGTAAGGTAGCGATATAGAGACTTTCAAATTATCCTCAAATAGATTGAGACCCAGACTTACTCCTTTTATGGGGGATTTACATGTGGGGACCAAACCCCTGCATTTTTCCCCAAGTAACACTCCTCTAGGACTTTTTGCCCACGATTCCATCCTCCATGTTTTTCCCTTAATAAAAGATCTCCCTCTGCGATGAACCTTCAATTTGTTTGCATGTTATTGCCTCGTGGTGAAACATGTTTGACGATGTGTACTTGTGATTCACATTCTCTTTGGACATTGTTTCCATGTTTCAATTATACTATGAAAAATGTTTGGTAAATGACAAATGACACCACGAACTAAAACAACCAGATGAAGTCACCTAGCAATACCAGTCTGGGTGTGTGTTTGCATGTATGCGTGTCTGAGTGAATGTGCGCATGTGACGATCATGTGTGTGTGTGTATTATTGTACCGGAGGTATAGTTTGCAATGCTAGCGTGAGTGTATCATTACCGAAAGGGGAAAGTTTGGGCAATACCAGCTAAAAAATAATACCAAAAAACAAAGCGTTAGATAAAAAATTAGATTAATTTCTTTTTTAAACTACGTCACAAACAGTGATCTGTATGTGAAGATTTCACTACTTTTCAGTGGCTGATTACGAATATGCAATCGCTTTTGTGATTTGATCCCAAAAAATCTTTTGTTTCTTGTAAATGTTCCTCCGCCGAGACCAAAACACCAGAAATTCAATCAACACAGCCTGCCCGTGCGCTGAATGAGGTTGCGTCTAAAAAGTATCAAGCACTGCTTGATATTGGCGATCAGCCCTAAGGGATGAAAATATTGTCTCCTCGTCCCTAGGGTTCTTCCTCCAACACCTGAGTGCGTCCCTAAGGTCGTGGGATTGGACCTTTAAGGACCATTCCTAGAGTCCGACCTTTGCGTGTAAATGTCCCATTAGACAGCATATGTATCATTGTCTGGGGGAGAGAACCATGTTGACGAAGTCAATGAAAATGTAAATAATAGGAACAAAACGTTTCTCAGGCTAGTGTCAGAATAATTGTTTTGCAGTGTATTATTATTTAGAATTTGTTTTTCCTTCCACAGTTTCCAATTACAGCACTGAGGGAGATAAAAATCCTTCAGGTGTTGAAGGATGACAACATAGTCAATCTGTTGGAAATATGTCGAGCCAAAGGTACTCGTTGTTTATCTTCTGTCTGTTTCTGTTTGAATTTGTTTTGAATCTTATTCAATTCTCAAATCAAAACATATTGACAAACATGCAAGAAAAGCAAACACTTCAGGAGAGATTGAAAAAAATTTCATGGCATGAGGGGTAGAAATATCTTTCCCTGTCCTTCATTGGTTGATGTATTGCATTAACACAGTCTCTATGTCTCATAAGTCTTGATATAAGCGTTTGTTTGTGTATCAACCCATCATTGCTTTTATTTTAACTCTCTCTCCTTTTTTTGTCCCTTGAGGGTACTTTATGTTTAGGTTACGTTTGGAACAAAGACCAAAATAACTCAATCATGAGTTGTAGAGCATTGTGTTTATACCATGAACACAAGTTAACGGACAACAGAAGAGGATGTGAACATGATACACTTATTTCATCAAGGACTATTGTGTATCTTTTTTTACAAAGATTTTTTCTTTAAGAATGATGCAATGTTATTATAACACTGTGTTTGGCCAGGTACCCCTTACAATCGATACAAGTCGACAGTCTACCTGGTGTTTGAATTCTGCGAACATGACCTGGCAGGTCTTCTCAGCAACCCCCAGGTCAAGTTTAGCCTGGCTGAAATAAAAAAGGTTATTCAGCAGCTGCTGAATGGACTGTACTATATCCACAGGTGAGAAAGAGGACTCTGTCGTCCCTGTTTTAACTCCTCTACACTCTGCGTAGTCACATATATGCTGCTTATCCCTTACGTTGCCATGTTTGAAGAGTCGAAGCTTCCAGTATGCCTTGGCATTGCTGAGTTCAACCATAGTCAAAATTATAATATCAAGATAGAGGGTGAATACAGAAAAGTACTGCTCGACCAATTTATCTTGAGTGGCGTCCCTTGGTAATTGACCCTTTTTCTTATCACAATATTTTTAATGACAATTTCTACACGGAGAGGACAGCCGTTTCACTGGCAATCAGTGCAGATCATATAATCAATGCATTGAACTTGTGCTTTGTTTTATATATATTATATATTGATCATGTCATTGTAAAGCTCTGCTGAGCACTCAAGGGTGGAAGCTGGGCACTATATTAACATTTTCTATTCACTATTTACTATTAATGTGAACAATATAGTTTTATTCTTTCTAGCAATCAATTCAATTTTGTCATTGACTTTGAAAAGTCTGGCTGAAAGTGAATAATTGAAAAAGTTTAGGTGTAGATAAAAAGTATTTTTTAACATTGAAACAGAAGTTTTTATGTAAATTTAGTGTAAAGGTAGTTGCGTGCAGTTGCAATATTTTCCAATTGAAATCATATCATGATAAAGATTTACAGAAATTTGATTCACTGGAGAGGGTGTTGCAATCAGACATTACACCAAGGTTTTTTTTACTTTATCAGATGCTGTGACAGTATGCCTGTTTGTATTGGGTTTAAGGGTAACCCCTTTGCTGCTGATCGAACTTATGTCTCGCTGTGTGTGCATGATGAAGTATTATCTTATCTTATTAGGACTGTTTCTACTACCATTTTCCCTTATATCATACCCAAGGGAATTAATGACATTTCAAATTTTGTCTGATTTGAGGCCTTTTTGGTTTTTCCTCAAATGGGCTGAACATGTAGTAATGGTCATCCATTTATTATTTTTCTGGTGATTTTTTGTCATGCAGCTTCAGATTAGTAAAAACTGTATAGTATATACAGTCAAACTTGTGTTTACGGCCACCTACCATGAGTGGCCACTTTCCATGTCCAACCATCATTTTTTCCTCTGTTTTGTCACTGTGAAGGCGGCCACCTGTCTAACGCGGCCAGTTGTCACTATTTTAGGTACAAAAAAGCATTCGAACTTGACCTAGACAGCCAGTTAATCAATATGATTTACTCGATTAATCCCCCTTTTCTTTTGTGCTGATCTTCGAATCATATTGCGTGCCCGTCAGACAAATTACAATACAAAAGGGTGAACATAAGAGATCCTACATCCCTGCGGAGAGACTAACAATAGACTAGCCAAATGAGCATGGCTGTTGAGTAAGTGCCGTACATCAGCCAAAACACCTGTGTGAATGGTCCATGGGTGTCTTCAAAACGATAGACCATCGATTATGGTGACTCGTTGTCGGCTTACAGAACAATAGACTTCTATTGCAATAGCCAGGTACGTTTCACAAGTTGTTTGCTCCTCCTTTCACACGGCTACTTGAAAAAACTTTGGGGTTAGATGGGCAGAGTTAATTGATGATGCGCAGTAGAACCTTATAAAATCACTCAGATACAATTTGTGTCAGTTGCAATTTGTTATCTCAAGATACATGTCGAAAGAAACCAAGAAGCCTGTGACTCGAACTTTGAAGCAGAAGTTAGAAGTTATTAAAAATTCTGAAAGTGGGCAAGTAGCCGCACGTTTTTCTGTCGAGAAAACACAAGTTAACAACATCATCAAACGCAAGGCAGAATTATTGGACTTTGACAAGAACAGTGCACCTATGGAGAAAACACGATGTGTCCGACCCACAGCCAATGAAGACATTAATGAATTAATCCATGCATGGTTCTGCGATGCTGTGCGCCAAAAAAAAAAACAAGAAAAAAATAACAACAAACAAAAAAAGATATTTTTTTTGTTTGCAATTTACACCCCTTTGTGTTATGATATTTGTGAGGGGGAGAAAGTTCTCACACTGCTGAAATGTGTTTTATTTGGGGGTTTTTATCGTCCACAGTAACAAGATCCTCCATCGTGACATGAAAGCTGCCAACATTTTGATCACAAAGGCTGGCAAATTGAAACTGGCTGATTTTGGTTTAGCCAGAGCATACAGGTGATTAGTTAATATTTTGTTTTGGAGGGAATGGTTATCAATTACGTAAGGATCTTTTATACAAAATGGAACATAACATTGTGTGCAAACCAAAAAAGTCATTTTGTGGGTTGGCAGGTTTGTAAAGAACTTTAACAAAATAAAACATAATGTCTTGTCAAATTTGCTTCAATTTGTGGTAATATTTAGAAATCTGGTTGGCAGTTTTGTAAATATCTTTAACAAAATGAAACATTATTTTGAAAAATTTGATTAATTTTAAGGTAAGATTCTGGAATCTGGTTGGCAGGTTTGTTTCAATCTTATAACATTTTATATAAAGAATATTCATTTTGTGGTAAAAGTTTCATAATCTTCCCAATCCAGTGAGAAGATCAACCGCTACACAAACCGAGTGGTCACCCTCTGGTATCGACCTCCAGAACTGTTGTTGGGAGAGAGGAACTACACGCCCGCCATTGATCTATGGGGGGCTGGCTGCATCATGGCAGAGATGTGGACTCGCAGTCCCATCATGCAAGGCAACACAGAGCAACATCAGGTAGGAATATTATTATGTGTATGTCTTTGTATTAGTTAGCTGGGAAATGCAGGAGTCTGCCAAAATAATATTCACCACAATACACCATTTTTTCATGTAACCGAATTGAACACCACTTAATTATCCCCTCAAAAGTGCAAGTCCGCCTTCAAACTGTTGGATTCAAAGAGTTAATTCTTCTAGATGATAAAAAATTCAAAAAGGTACACAAAACCATAAAAAAATAAAAGTAAAAATCGTTACGCTTCATCAAAATGCAATATTTTTGTTGTCACCCATGGACTGTGTATTTTGGTAGAGAGCACTGTATTCCTGTTGTTTATTATGTACACACTCAAATTTGTATGTGAAGTGGAAGATTTGTCACCCTCTGGATACACTTTTCCATACCTGGGTTGTTTTTTTTTGGGGGGGGGTGGGGGTTGGATTTAAAGCATGGAGGATAAAAATGCATTGTCAAATGTTAGACTCTGTCGCAGTGAGCATGTGAATGTAATGACTTATTCATTCAGCCACCCCTCTCACAGTGTAAAAATGACACACGAAAATAGATATTGTATAATTAGGCAATGGGAAGCAGTATCAATCATGAATAACATTGTATTGTGTGTACATCACTTAACTGTTTTGGCTGGTGTTTGAAAGAATATAAGCTGAGGTGCCCACACTACCTTGGTTGGCTCCTCACAAGTCTAAATGATGTTGATGATTATTTCTGAGCTGTTTGCGCGTGACAAATCTTTTATGTTTGCTATCAAGTTGAATTGAGATCTTTGCTCTGGGAGGGTCTATTTTGACTATCTACTGTCTATTAATTATTTTTTTGTGGTTTTTTTTATAAAACTATGACACCTCCTTTTATAATGTATGATTATTTTTTTTAAATGTTGCCACTGATGAATTGGGATTCTATATGTTATTTTGGCTTTTGTAGGGACATTTTTACCGTTAGTCCATTCAATGGGGTTTTTTAAAAATCGCATGTATCAAAATTGTTTTTCCCAGCTAACTCTGATCAGCCAGCTATGTGGATCAATCTGTTCTGATGTCTGGCCCGGTGTTGAGAAGCTTGACCTGTTCACCAAGATCGACTTCCCCAAAGGGCAGAAGCGCAAGGTCAAAGAGCGCCTTCACGCCTTTGTCAAAGATCAGTGGGCGCTTGACCTCCTGGACAAGCTCCTGACTCTTGACCCGTCTAAACGGGCTAACGCGGACGAGGCTCTCAATCACGACTTCTTCTGGGTGGACCCTCTGCCCCAAGATCTGAACATGATGTTATCCCGACACAGCAAGTCCATGTTTGAATATCTGGCGCCTCCTCGACGACGTGCACCCATCAATCAGCAGCAAACGTCCGGCGCCGTTCGACCCGCCCCGCACAATCCTGATCAGCATGTGGAGAGAATTTTTTAATTTAAAGGGCTTCATCCCCCCCCCCTCTCAATATGATACGTGTGACGCAGTATTATTAACTAAACATGGAGTCGTATTTGTACGTATATCAGTGATGACAATTAGCCACATATGTGTCAATTTCATAAAGGTAGGGGATTTCCCTCCCTTGCACTGTAACTGTATATCACGTTGAAATTTGTTCAATTTTAAAAACAATTTTTTTTTTTTCATCATTGTCATCACTGATATATTATATATATATATTTAGTTCTTCCAAAATGATTGAGGTGCCTTATTAAATCATTTCAGAATTATGTAATTTGACATGGTGTACAACATTATTATCATGACTAAAAGAAATTATTTATAGAAGTTGGCCTGTTTTGATACAGTGCTTAGTCTTTAGGATTTAAGTCTTGGAGTTTGAAATATAATGTGTGCCCTTGAAAACAGACCTGCCATCCATACAGATTTGATCTATTATACGGTAGAGATGTTACCACCTCTTGGTCCATTTTAGGATTGTTTGTCACTGAGTACAGATTTTTTTCATTCAAATTAATGACACAAAGATTTTTTTTCTGTTAATGGAAGTATATATGCTTTGTTAATTGATATGTTTTTATACCAGCACTTAAGCCAAGAAGATATTGAGTTTTTCCTCCAAATTAATTTTTTTTTACAGTTTATTACAGATTATTTTTATTCAAATGTGTGGCAGGTCTGTTGAAAATGTTTATTCTAAAATTTATGGAGGCGTTTAAATATGCTTGCGTTCAAAGACACTTGTCATTCCTGCATTAATATGTCTTTCAGCCACAAAGATCACTTTTTCAAAGTTGTCTTTGAATTTAATGTTTGCAAGTAACTGGCATGTCTATATGTAAGTAGTGTTTATATTTTTTTTAAAGTAATTTGTTTTTCTGACAGTTTGGTTGTGTATTATTATTTGGTGTCTGGTCTTGATAGTATGTGTTTGAAAATGACATTGAAACACTTATTAGGGTTCTGAGGTATCGAAACAATCTGTATAACTTAACATAGATTTAAAAGATTTATTTAGTATAGAGTACAGTCCTAGTCTATCTTGTAAATAGTAAATACAATTCCATTGATTGAAGGTGTTAAAATGATACAGATGGGAAGATATATGTGCATTTCAGGACCATCGCATCTTGGATTAGATTGATACTCTAGAACTGTTAGACCAAAGTTGATGGAGCAGCTCAGGTCATTTTAATGGACATTGAAGTAGGAAAAGTAAAAGGCTCAGCAATAATGCTCGTTTTTAATGTAAGAAGTGTATCACATATAAATACTCAAAATTAGATTTTCCAAATAATTGTTTATAGATGTCACAACTTTTTGGATTGTGAAATTGTGTGGTGAATGTCCTTTCCTTGTAGTGTGCTGTGTGTGTGTGTATGTTAATAATATGTAAATATAAGAAAGAAGAAAAACACGGAGGTGACAATTTCAGATGTACATAAGTATATTTTCTAATATTTTACCCAGATGTACAGTCATTAATTGTGTTTATTGATTATGTTATAATAGTGACGTGCAGCATTTTAATTGTTTTATATTGTTTGTAGTTTATCTCCACTGCGCAGGGCAGGGTGTTCTTTCCAAGGTTTGGAAATGTAGAAATGGCATTATTATTGTTACATTTTATTATAATTGAATCTTCGATTATCAGGTCATGGGTTTTAATCCTCTTGGCCCCCCCCCCCCCCCCCCCATACACACACACACACACACACACACTCACCAAGCTGTCTTTCTTGGGCTAGAAACTTTGCTCCAATATAGCCGGTCAAACTCGACCTACGTGTAGAAATGGGTAGGTGCCAGTTTACAGCCGGGGAATTAATTTGCCATGAAGACCAATGTCCTAACCAGACAGATGGCATATTAGTATAAGTCTGTCCATTTGACGCTGCGGAAACAGTTTTACAGGGGCTCAAGGCTCATTTAGGACCCGCTTAATTTATCAAGTTTTTCATGTGATGTTTTGAAAATAAATGCCATTTACATTGTCTTTTTCATGTATGTTTGAAAGGGAACCATAGATTTTGAGGTCTTGTCTTGATTGCTGGTCTACCATCCCAATCAAACAGCTGTCCTCTATCATTGTATACAGTAGTTGGAAGTCATCTTCGTCTTTTGCCCACTAGGGTTGATGATCACAATTCTTTAATTCCTTTCTGTCACCAGCTCCAGGACTGCCACGGATTTTCCATTCTTTTAATAATGTGTGTTGACCAGTCCGTATAGTACAATACTTGTAATACTGTATATCAATTGTATCTTTTTCGCGGTCATCTGCGTTGCTTGGTGTTTGAAAAAAAATCAGTGGATTGGGGGAAAAGTGAGTGGCAGCCCTGCAGCTCACATGGGTCTCACACATGAGGCAGGCAAATCAGGGAGCGGAAGAGACCAGAAAAAAACAACCCAAAACAATCAAAAAACTTCTTGATCGGGCAGATATCAGGAAAATTTGAATTTTATTTTATAATATCGAGGAAAATCAGTGAACTCAGAACTTTGAATCAACGTCCACTCAGAAATATTCCTTCCTTTTGTAGCCCTATATCTTTATTCATTGAATTAGAAAGTGGTAACCAGCTGTTCCATTTTTATAATGTCTCATTGAATGCACAATTGTGTTGTGCTAATACTCTTTATCATATTATTTTTTTTCTATGTTCGTGAATGTTATATATGAATTACTTGCATGTATATGTTCTCTTTCTTTCTTGATCGATTTACCTTTTGTACCTTTCGGTGTAAGGCTTATGCATCATACAGACCTGTAAATGTTCAGACAATTGTCTGATTTCAGACAATAAAATAATTGTCATTAGGACGTACCCGCCCCCAGTTACAAGACGTCTTATTCTCTACGCTGTTTTATTTTCCGCGAAGTGCTCCGACGAATGTTCCGCCA
>JARFNW010143675.1:0-10140 GCA_031763155.1 Dirona albolineata | reverse complement strand
ATATATACACGAACACACACGAACACACACACATACACATATTATCCTTTTCCCAGTGGTAAAGATATGGCCAGGTAACATTTTAACATGGAAAGTAAATCTACCCAGTGCCCTATTTTCTGTCGCGCCCGAATGCGATATTTACGATACCGAAGTTCCACCAGAATACTTCGCGCAAGCGTATGCTTTAAATCAACCTTTTATCCATACATTATTTCAGGCTTATCGTCTTATCGTGATCTAAATAGGTAGAACAGAGGGTCTCTCTGGTATATAATCTCAGTTCATCATACATCTGCTCCAACAATTTTAAGTTGAATTTGAGTGTGCGCGTATGGCGATAAGGTTATGCCATTGATGACAATAAGGAAAGATGTATAGTATTGTCTTTGTTCTTGAAATAATCTAGTCTATAATATCGCTATACCCCCTTTTTGCACTGGTTATGTTTCCATTTTTCACTGTTAAATATATCATTTTTGCTTCATTGCTAAACCATTAAAATAAAAAAGTAAAGTTCTTTCGAGCCTAGAGGCCCATAGAGCCGGTGCTTATCCCGGTTTCCGTAGCGTGAAGCGGACCGAGTGACCATACGTCACCCTTCTGAATAGGACGCTGGTCTATCGCAGATTACTTCCCCAGTTTAAACCATTAAAAGGGTGGAATAAATGAGTGTAAGGAAACAAAGTGAGCGAAATAATTTGATGTCAAAGTGTTTCTGAATGAACACGCATGTAATCTCGGTTAAGGTACAATAAGCATGCCATTTTCTTTCAACAATGAAGATATATCTAGCTCATCCTATTCTAATGGGTGAAACCCGTTGCTTGGGTTTTCCATTTCCCAGAGATCGGTCTACTGTGAGTAAAAAGTACCTTGACAAACAACTTTCAAATGGTGAATAAGGAATTTCATTTTTTTTCGGTACTTCCCAAATAGAAAGGTCACGTTCGTGGGGGGAAATCCTCTAACTACCTTGCCCTATTCATGTCATTCAATACAGAACCTTGCGGGAAAGTAAACTTATCAACCTTCAAGCTTTGAGTCCAACGTTGTAACCCCTAAGGGTATGTCAATAATGGTATTATAAGTATAAACTGAAAGTTCGGCATCACACAGATCACATGGCTACCTGATTGAGCTCACTTTTCCTGTTGGTGTTTTTGACAATGTAATCAGGGACACTGACTCGTCAATTTGATTAATGAGCAATCAAACCACATACACCGCAAACTCGACCCGGTAATAATCCAGACTTAGCCATACCATTAATCATACGTCTTGCCGCGTCATAAACAAGAGATTGATCAATTTGACGCACTCCCCACTCCATCATCCACCCCCAGTCAACACCACCCACCCCAATCAACACTTTCCGCCCAACCAACACCATCCACACAGTCAACACCATCCACCCCCCGCCAACACCATCCACCCCAGCCAACACCATCCACCCCCAGCAACACCATCCACCACCAGCCAACACCATCCACCCCCAGCCAACACCATCCACCCCAGCCAACACCATCCACCCCCAGCCAACCACACCCACCCCCAGCCAACACCATTCACCCCAGCGTACACCATCCACCCCCAGCCAACACCATCCACCCCCAGCCAACACCATCCAACACCACCCACCCCCAGCCAACACCATCCACCCCCAGCCATCACCATCCACCCCCAGCCAACCACACCCACCCCCAGCCAACACCATCCACCCCAGCCAACACCATCCACCCCCAGCCAACACCATCCACCCCCCGCCATCAACATCCACCACCAGCTAACACCATCCACCCCCAGCTAACACCATCCATCCCCAGCCAACACCATCCACCCCCAACCAACACCATCCACCACCAGCCAACACCATCCACCCCCAACTAACACCATCCACCACCAACCAACAACATCCACCCTCAGCCAACACCATCCACCCCCAACCAACATCATCCACCCCCAACCAACACCATCCACCCCCAGCCAACACCACCCACCCCCAGCCAACACCATCCACCCCCAGCCAACACCACCCACCCTAGCCAACACTACCAAACAGCCTTCCAGCCTCCACTAATTTCCCATCCTGCGCTCCCCTGGCTTTCCCGGGTTATTTCCCCTGCAATTAGTATGTCAATCGATCACTCCATAATCGAAGTCGGCGTTCTGACACAAAGCGATTACCAATTACCCCCCCAGTCCAATTTAGAATTCATCGACATTTCTTTGACCGCTTCTTCCGCCACCCGTTCCATTCCATACTTTTAGAAAATCCAAAAATATAACCCGACCCTTCTCCATTCACTTGCTACAAATTTAGTATTTGAGAAGCATGCGTTCTGTGCTTCATATTCTCTGGCGGCTCTATATCGTAGAGTCGGGAGCCAAGATCAAGAGGTCCCGAGTTCGAATCATGGCTGAATCGACCGATGTTGAGTCCTTGGGAAAGATGCAATATTCCTCGACTCATATGTGAATAATGAGTAATCAGCTACAGTCAGAGATGATATGTTAGTATGACTAGCCTAATATGGGAATTGCTAAGTTTTTGAATGACAGTTTGCTGTGGGATTAATTATATAACGATCTTTGATGCGAGCTTATTTTTTCATCATGAAATTGCATCGTTCACAATGGATTTCGAATAGTTTAAACGTTTTATTTAAATCCTTTTCCACTATATTTTAACATCTCTTTTTAAACGATATTCTGCGTTTCCTGTGATATAATTTATATAGATGTAATAGTTCCTTTTACGATAAATTTACATTCTGCCATTTAATCATTTTAAATCAATGTTGGGTGCCGATTTCATAAACCTTATCTTTAAGTGTTCTGCACGTAGCAGCCGTGTTGGTAAAAGAAAACAAAGTGCAATGGACACCAGAGTTGTCTTTCTCTCGGCCACACCCACCTCGTCCCTCTTCTACACTCTCTCACCCAAAATATTTTATGTCAATTACCAATCGTCCAGCAAGGAGACCGTCTTATCCAATTGTATTGATACCCTATTGCCCTCAGTGACGGATGTCATCAATACTACTTTGGCAAGCGCGGTTGTGCCCCCTTGTTATATAATGGCGCTAGTCGATCCATTGATAAAAAAGCCATCATTAGATAAAAATGAACCCAAGAACTACCGCCCTGCATCTAACCTCATATTTATTCCCAGATTATTGGAAAAAGTTATTCTTATCCAGCTAATTTCCAATTTAAATGCAAATGGACCAATGCAACCCTTTCAATCAGCGCACAGAGAAAAATATAGCGCTGAACTGGCTTTTTAAAAGTGTGTAATGATCTTGCTATTAATGCCGAGCCAAATAGGATCAACATTCTGTGACTCTTAGATCTACATGCAGCATGGGATACCATCGATCACGACATTTTGATGATGCACCTCGAATGAACCTTCAGAATAAGGGGGTGGGAGTGCATCTGATTGGTTTGGATCATACCTGAATGAACGATGAGTATCTGTTGTGGTTTTAGCTTCTGGCAGCCCTCATTCCTTGGTATACATTATGAATTCTTTATAGAGTGTCTGTGTGACCAGTGGAACACAAGTGCTGCATAAGTCAATACGTCCACGCATTCAACCAATTATACCTAGGTATTTATTCGAGAAACCACAACACTAGAAGTAGGGTCTGCCTTGACAATTCACTTTGAATGACCAGAAATAACACAAAATATTGGAGAGCAATCATTTGTCTTTTCTGTTCGCCATTTTTGGAATCTCCTTCAAGTAAATGAAGAAGCTCGCTCTAAAAAAGTTACTGCGTTAACCAAATCTTGACTTTAATATCACCTTCTTGCTTTATGCATGGAACTCATTGTTGATTATGTGCTCTGTTTATGTTTTATCCATAAATGTAAAGCTCTTAGAGCCTGGTCAAAACTAGATGAATGAAACATTCAATGATTGCCATTCGTCATTATTATTTTGTTTTATGCAAGTCATGTGGCAGCCGAGGAATGTGCCACGCTTGGGCCATACAGAAAGATGTACCGTTTTTTATAGTTGATCCAATCGGATCATACTACAAATTCCCAACAATTGAAATGGGTAAAATATTACATGTGACTGGACAACTGTCTTCTCATAATCTACCTACCGTTCTACGCCTCTAACTATACAAACTCAATGATTCAATTGTTGGAGTAGGTTTTTTCGTAAATCTAAACAACATATTATTCTTTCCTCCAGTCTATCTGATTTCAACATCATCCCCTAACGTTCTTCTCACACTGTTATTATCGTCCAAACGGTAGCAAGTCTGCGAATCGATGTCACTGTTAATGACAGACTCTCATTCAACTCCCAAGAGACCCCAAAGACAAGATTCCATTGAAAATACAAGATAATCGTTGTTTAGAATCTTTTGAGCCCCAGACAAAGGGAGATAACAATCGATTGATAGAGGTATGTCAATCGGAGCATAGAATAATAGAAATATGCGTGCGCTCTATTTTCTCCGGTCGAAGCCATTGTGAGATCGCTGTATTGTTATGACTCCAGCCCTTTCACCAAACATCTTCCAATGCTTCTTCAGACTTGTCTAACCCACAACAATACAAAAGTACACGAAAGAAGAAACGAATCACAGTTACTTCTCATCATTATATTCGCCAGCAATGTCACATGAGGACTCCATCCCACCCCCCCTTGAAAGGACAATAGCTAGCAATTTCTCCAGAAGAAATCCTCGCCTCCAAACCTCCACATATAAACAACAATTATCCATGAATGTTTCCTCGTCACCGCGACCTCCACAAAGCACTTTTTAACATTTACCCCCGAAGCCTTCCTCGCCCATCAACCTCCACAAAACAATTGCCAACATTCCCCATGAAAACGTCATTGTCCCCAAACTACAAAAAAAACAATTGCCAACACCCCCCCCCCCCTCGAAGACTTACTCGTCACCCAGCCTCTTCGGGACAATTGCCATTTCACCCAAAAGACTTCCCCATCAACAGTTGTGAGCACGAGATAACATCATCCCCGACCTCCAAAACCACCCCCCCCCCTCCGCAAACGGAAACCTAAAGACCACTAAACCAATACAATTGTAAAATCGTAAATCATAAACAACTCCCATACATTTAAGAACAAAGAATTACAGTAAACAATTTAGTGACCAATCGACGATCGACTTGGATCTGGACAAGCAGTATTTTAATGTCAGTCATCAATAAGTGTTGATGACTTTTATAAATACTTTTGAAATAATAGGCCAACATGTCCAAACAGGACCGCTGCTATGATGCCAAGATTGGTTTATGCAGCTTACGATACAAAAAAAAAACGTAAACCTCCTTCTTTGATTGAGACTGAACACATTTTCTCCATTTCTTTCGAAAAAAATATCTTAGAAAGGCTTGATCAAAGACAAATAAAGATGCGCACTGGAAATTAGCACGAATAATATAAGGTTATCGATTTTTTTGAGAAAAATAATAAATAAAACAAACACCTGCTTTGGTGTAATTTGGAAGAAATAATAACTTCAGTAAAGACAAATTGATTAAGTCGGTCATGCAAATGACATAATAAGAGATCCTCCCACAAGAAACTGGGTAATGATTAAACGCGCGTGACGACACCGTTTTGCCATCACTATAGTAACCGTCTAAAACAGGAAACTCGCCTATCTATTGTTTTGTCCTTTGTGCAAACATTGCATTGATTCTGCTCTGCCATTTCCTTGCAAACACCCAGATTCCGGCCTTTAGTAACGACGGATTCTCACTAACGACTGACAAGGCTTTGCGGCATGTCGTGTTATTTGGAAATAAAGTAAAGAGTTGAATTAGATTAGCAGACGAAGAAAAGGCCATGACAGAATCTTGCGAAGGGTCTAATTCATAATCGTTGAACCCGACTGCATATAGGTTATTGATATAAATAAGAAAGAAAGAAAGTAAAGTAAAGTAAGTCATATAAACTGGGTGATACCTTTCTCTGGTAACAAGTGAGAATACTTCAAATTGGAACACGTGATAGTTTATCATTGGGTTCCACTCGCTATTTACTTTCGAAACAGTTTTGGATAGGGCACTATATCCACTTCATTGCCGGAAACAAAACGACGAATTGGTTCTCATATTAAATGCAAAGGGCCCAATATACTAATACAACATTTGGATATTCACTCGAGTTTGATAATGCAGATATATTATATCACGATAGGAGGACACGGTCAAACTTAATAAGGGTCTTATGTTTGCTCGTGAGTCAAATTTCTAACATTGAGAGGTAAGGAGGGGGGGGGGATAAGCCGAGGCAATTCGATTGATCACTGATTACTGGCCAGGGGGCTATATAATCTTAATCCAGCTCTCACTAACTGGACACAGATGTGGCCCATCAAGAAGCAGGGCTCATAAGGACAAAAGTGTCAAATAGTGAAGGCAAAATGTTGCAAGTACCACAACCTTCAGTTTATATAAGTTAGCATAATATTATTATGATAAACGTAAACTTTTTAGTCTACTGTTGAAATTGACCCTCCGACGTGTCAAGCGCGCTGAACCGGTAAAGACGTAAGCATGATCGGACAAAGGAAGGTTATAATATCGTGCAATGTTGGTACATAGGTTGTCTTTGAGATGGAAATCACAATGGACAAAAGCGATAAAGGGGACCTGTTTACCGGGATGAAAGTGATTTCCGATTCGTCGAATTTTCCTTAGAAAAGGCGTGGGGTCGATGTGAAGATGCGGAATGGAAAAGGCTGGTTGATGTTTGGCATGGTAGGATAGGAGGATGTGAAACTTGAAAGTAAATGGGTTTAACTGGGATATTAGCCGCTTACAACACCGATGTCTTGTTTTGTATATAATATTATACATATCAGGAACACGGAATTGAACTCACAATCTTCGGATTGCAAGTCTCAATCTCGGATTGTTTTTGGGGTTACGTTTCCATCTCTCTTGTGTATTGTTTATATTCGTAGAAGAATGAAGACAACAGGGAATATCCACGGAACAGTAACTATCGAAGAGATCATTCAACACGTAATCAAATTCAGGAGACATTTATAGACGAAGCTAGATAAACTTATGGTTCTGGGACATGCCATTGGTCATGGAAGAAACAATACATAACTAATGTAGACATACAACAATGGATGATAAGATAATGCAATGGATGTGTTACAATATCATTGTAATTCTAGAATATAATATTGAATATAACATAATAGTATGCTTATTACACCAAAGCATTATTTATTCTAAATGTGATAATATCATGAAACAAACGTGGACTATTTACATGGGTAGAACGGTAATGAGAATGAATGATAATTCCTGAGTCGTGAAAATGACGACAGTTTTTAAACATCTGTAATGAATTTGAGGTAATGAATGAAAGTAGTCATGTATACTATACCTTTTAGCATCAGCACCATCACCTCTTCACCCCCCCCCCAACCCCCTTTCTCTCTATACATATAATATGTAATATGCATAAGTGTGTATACATATTACTATATACCACTGTGTATTTATCTTTCTATCTATCCATAATACGCATTCTAAACCTATCTGTATTATATTATATGAAAAATATGCATCTATCCTTCGTTCTCTATCTTTGTCGCAAACACTACCTTCATATTATGATGGATGTTCATGGATATTTATAGTCTCAATACAATACAATGAAGTGCAAAGTATGAGTCTTAGGTAGAACCTATGTTTTATCAAGGGGATACAGCTACATCTGTTTATGAAAGGGACGCTATATTCACCCTATCCTATAAGATTTTTAAATATTTCGTTTCACTGGGGGAAAAAAGAATTATAATAAAATACCGCATTATTCGCCCATTCATATTCCCTATGTGATCGTTTACAAATGCTGATTGCATCAAACTGACGCTTGAGTAAACAGACGGTGCATATGGCATGAAGCGGAAGTAAAACCGAGATATATTTATACACCCACACACAACCAAACTTAGACCTAAAAGTGATAAACAACAATTCATTTCGGGGTATGATTTTTTATCTGTGTTAGTACGGAATTCCCCACTACCCACTTCCGTTGCAACCTTGTTGCGTAATTTAGTCTCACGCGAACATGAATATATCATTTGACCCCTAGATACAGTGTGGTGGTCATCCGAGTCGTAACTCGTGACAGCCATTGATGTCACTTCCGCTTTGGCAATCTCATGATCTTTGGAAACCAATTGCAGAAGGCCGACTGTGGGCGGGGCTGCCTTGGGGATATGAGAGATCACATAGTCAATCGCAAAGCACCGTGGTGTATCTTCACGCCTATCTATATATCTGTATATCTATTATTGCCTATCAATTTATAGATATGCACATATTTCCATATATATATATATATAATTTTTATGTGTGTGTGTGTGTGTGTTTCTATCGAATATCTATGCATCCATCTACTTGTCTGTTTATTTATCATTATATCTATTCATCTGCCATATGTGTGTCTATCTGGTGTCTTCTTATCTGCGTATCCGGCAGTTTGTCGTTACTCTAGGCTCTGTGTAAATATTTCTCTTTTCACCGCTTGACATTTCTTACACAATAATCTGCCCCGAGAAGCTTCCATCTACCCGACAAGACGCCTATCCAAATATTGTTTTCAAAACAATTGTTTTATATTTTAAAGTCATGTTTGCTCATATACACTAACTAACCCTAAGGCGAACTATATCGGGATTGGAAATAGCTGTTTTGATTAAAGGGTGTTTTTTAATGCTGAATTAACATGTTTCAAATATGTTCAAGCGATAATAATATTGTGAGTATCAAAAAAATCCTAATGATGAACGAACGATTTTCAGGTTACCATGGTTTCGGCATGCTGTGATTTCCTTGTGAGTCACAGATACACACATGTATAGTATCGTTCATAAGGGAAGTCCCTCCTGCACCTGTCTATTATAATAAATACTATCGTTTATAAGAAGTGTGTTATCATAGCACGACATAGGATTTTTCTTGAACGTTGTCTCTCTGAATTACCATCGAAATTACTTCATTCCGGCAGACAACCTGTGTTATCATATCCAAAGAAAATGATAGATATGGATCAGCCTATCAAAAGTTATCAGCTCTGAAAATGCCATGATAAATAGAGGGAGGATGGAATGACAAACATGTGAAGCTCATCCAAACCAAACATAAACTTGTAGAAGTTCACCTGCTTACGGATATATTCTTACTGTGATCTAATCTTTTTGTCAAATATTATATCAGCCGGACGTGCATCAATGATCTAAGACTCACTAATATCCAGAGCCATGTTCAAGAAACCCATATCGTCCTGATTTAGACTAGATAGATACGGGGTATTGTTTACTGAGTGCTCAGAGGTAGCTATCCGGGTAGTGATAACATGGACACTGCCATTTTAGGGGGAGTTCGGAAATGCACGTGTTGTACAGGAGGCAGGTGTAAATAAATGACGCCGCAGATAATTGCCTTCAAATCTTATCGTGCTTGGGACTGGCAGATAAGGATGCTGCATATTACTCCAAAAAAAGCCATGTAGAGGGAGTAAATAGTGCTGTTAAGCGTGTTGTGTGTGTGTGTGAGATAAAGAGTGAGAGAGAGAATGTGTGTGTGTGAGAGAGAGAGAGAATGTGTGTGTGTGTGAGAGAGAGAGATAATGTGTGTGTGTGTGTGTGTGTATGTGAGTGTGTGTCTGTGTGTCTGTGTGTGTGTGTGTATCGATGTAAGTTTGTGGATGTGAGCAAGTGAGTTGGTGAGTGAATGAGTCAATGTGTGTGTGTGTGTGTGTGTGTGTGTGTGTGTGTGTGTGTGTGTGTATCTTGTTGTTGTTGTTGGTGGTGGTGTGGGTGTGGATAGTTGGGAGATGAATGTGAAGTGGCAATGTGGATCAGTGTTAATATCACAATAAATGAGAATGTGAGGGTAAGGATGACGGTGATAGGGTGGAGACAGGGCTGGCTTAGAATTGAGATACTGGATGTACGTCAAGATCTTATTGATGTAATTCTTTCTCAGCTTATTTTCATGTTTAACAGTTTCATACCTAAGGGTTATCTATTTTGAATGAAAACTGTCCATCATCATTTACTCCAGCGTCCAAATCCCTGCAGTTTTCCTTTCCAGTATTTGGTCTTT
>JARFNW010143664.1:0-10141 GCA_031763155.1 Dirona albolineata | reverse complement strand
TATTATTATTATTATTATTATTATTATTATTATTATTATTATTATTATCATTATTATTATTATTATTATTATTATTAAAATAAAGGATTCTATGGTTTGTTTCGACATATTCCAGGTAATTAATTGACTCATACATTGTACCTAAATATATTCATTTCCTAAAGTTACACTATAGTGGATTCACGTATGTCGAGCCTTATTAATTTCACAACACATTCAAATGCTAAATTTTGGAACGCTGCTCTTTATTTTTATTATTTATTTTAAAAAAATGTTTTTCGCTATGTATTAGTTCCTGGCATTTAAGTCCGCGCTAGAACTGAATTGATTCTGATTACGACATGGGCTATCGATTGGTTTGTCTGCCTTCAGCTGATTGATTTCGTTGTGCCCCTGCATAATCGGTTAGAAAAAAGTAAATCAGTTGTTTGTCCGTGGGGCAAAGCCATTTTTAAAAAACCTTCTGGCATTCGCAAGGTAAACAAACACACCCAGCTGCTGATATATGAAATGGATAGACTAGTTTGAAACGTATCAAACCAAATTCGTTGATTTAATTCGTCAAATATATTAATCGAAATTTATATTATCAGTGCCTGGTCATGTATTGACACACTCTGTCAACCTACCTGAGGAAGTAGGAGAAGAGGATTCAGAAAGTGGTCGAGACATATGGAAGCTGCCCCACGATGTGCATCTCATTAACCCTGACAGAAAGATGGAGGCGCGTGTTTGGATTGGTCACCACGGTATCAAACACAGTAATCATTTTACTCAGTCTTTCACTGCTGGTCACGGGTATTGCTGTCAAGTGAGTCAATTTGAAAATGGCGGGTTGTATTAATATTGAAGAATTGTATTTCAAGAAATTAGTCACGCAACAACAACAACCATCGTGAATTGTTAGCTCTGTTGCTGCAATCTGCATAACAATCGTCAACATGATATAATCGCAGTTCGCGGTTGGCTGAGCCCAACTAATGTCCTCAGTTAGGTGTTTGACTTTCTCATTTTGGTCAATCCAACTACTCTTAGCACAGACATGATCCGGTGAAACATCAGCAGACAGTCTTTTTAATTCAAAGTCATTGTCCTAGTCTACAATACAGGATAATTCGACGAGTAAATGCAAGGAAAGAACAGAAAAGAAATGACAAAACTGGCATTCTTGCCACACAATAACCAGACGGTATTGTCGTAATAAAACAGGAAGACGTGTCAGTGTCGGTAATGCTGAACTTTCTCTTGTTTGGCAAGGTCATAAGTTAATCATGAGCCTAAAATGAAGGTTACTCCATGATTCTGTCTCTGCGACATTGAGTCGTCCGCGGGGAAGACTCTGTTTACACATTCCCCTCCCTTGTCTCGGGTGTGAATGATTGGCAGTAACCGATATTATCAAAATGTTAGTTGCGATGCGCCTGACAGACATTACTTACAGTATGCCATCGGTAAGTTGAGAATGACTTTGAAAGACACGGGTGTGAATAATGTAAAGCCTGTGAGTCTGTACTTATTCGGGGATACATAAAACTCAGGTTTATCTATACCTGTTTTTTGCTGTTTATCGAGTCCCCTTTATACCACAGAAGGCAGTGTAGGGGCCAGTCATATGTCAAGCTATGAAGGGTGTACATGACAAATGGAAGTAAATCAGAATAAGAACGAGGACTAACACCACTCATCACCTTACACATGGCTAGAAAGACTCTGCATCAGAAATTAAAGACGAGCAGGTGATGAGCCCACACAGTGTCCAAACCTTTTCTTTACCAGTAAATTGGACTACAATGTACCATGAGGTCCACACATTATACTTTTACCAATAAACACTTTGCTGTTACCCCAGTGATTACTCTTCAGTTATAGGACAACTGGGAGTTGCCACCTGGGCAAGGCAGGGTCAGTGCAATGTCCCTAACTGCTCGGCCACCACATCTTCTAGGTATATACTTACTTTGATGATGTCCTTATAATGTCCAGCAGGGAGATGGACATTGGAGACTTCTTCCTCCTCCCCTTGGACTTTGTCTACAACACTGAGATGAAATAAACAAAATAAATAAATGAGAATATTTAAACAGCACTTATATCCATGAACTGATGCCTCTAACAGCGGGATGAAAAAAATTCATGAGAACATTTAAACAGCAAATATATTCATAACCAGATGCCTCTAACATTGAGATGAAATAAATGAAATATATTCATGACAACATTTAAACAGCACTCATATCCATAAATGTCCTAGATTATGTTCACACAGGCACTTTCTCTTTAGGATTATATTTCTATCAAAGGTCAAAATAACCAAAGCGTCAGTTACAGTGAAGTAAAGATTTTTGCCCAAGAAAAACAATGATGTGACTGGGATAGGATTCGAACCCACAACCTTCACCATGAGAGTTTCACTGACCTAACCATTCTGCCATCTCGTCTCCGAAATATGGATTTACTAAGGAATACACGCGTTTTGACACTTTTACAGTACTTCCTAAATAGCATGGGCAAGGCGGGGGGGGAAGAATCATCTAAATATCTTGTCCTATTACATTTCAAATCCCTTAGGAACCAACCACCTTACAAAAAATATATAACTAATTGTCACCCAACCAAAAATAGTGATAACAAAATATAAGCCAATTTAATTGGAATGCAACCCTCTCACCTGCTATTTTTAAGTTGTTGTAATTGACTTTCGTAGGAATCGATGACGTCTAAAAATCTGTTGAATAGGTCAATTAAATATGATTTAACTATTGGCCATATGAACATGAGTCATAACATACACAAGAAAATGAAAATTGAGCTAAAAAAACAACCTAAAAAACTCCTTTTAAAACATCATCCGTTAGGATTAATGTGTGGCGCTGCTAACCAAGTGGTTAGGTTGCCGGTCTCAAGATCGTGATATCCCGGGAACAAATCTTTGCTTAGGCTACCGATGTTGAGTCCTTGGGAAAGACTCTTTACAACTTTGTGAATGAGTACCCAGCTACCGACAGAGAAAGATACTGTCAGTATGCTAGCATGCTATCAACAAGCTGGTCTGCTGTATGCTTTCAAGCGAGTTGAGAAGGATCTTGAATGACATGGCCTGCTGGGGGATAAATGATGTAAAGTCTGAGAGCCTGCACTTAAATGGGGATACAGACTATAAACTCATCTTTATCTTTGACTTTAATGCCCAAAATGGGTACCAGCTTATAGCTGGGGAAGTAATCTGGGATAGACCAGCGTCCTATTCCGAAGGGTGACGTATTGTCACTCAGTCCGCTTCACGCTACCGAAACCAGGATAAGCACCGGCTCTATGGGCCTCATGGCTCGAAAGGGCTTTACTTTAATGCCCAAATGGAATGCATAAATGGCAAAACTTTCCCAGTTCCTCTCTAACAGAATAATAGAAGGATAATGTTACAGTTCCGGTGAAAGACAATAAACAAGAATAGAAAAAAAGATTTCTGTCGACCAGGGGGGGAGGGGGGAATCGAATCCATGTCTGCGCCACAGCAGATAAGACAAAGAAAAGATAAAACTTGATCAGTCCATAAAGGAAATTGCATTTTGTTAGATTTGTGTATTCTCTGTTTAAATAAACATCACATTTTGACAATATCATTATGAGACCCACGCACACACATAGTCAAGCCAGCCATGCTATTCATGAACATAACTATTCTAGAGACATTATTAGTTAATAATCAATTTATCAAATCTTCTATTCAAAGTTGCGTACAGCTCCTTCACTGCTTTGCGGTATAAAAGCTAAATAATTGGTATGCAGTTAAAGTAGGCTTCAACTATAAATGATAATAAACAGTAAATAAACGTTTTGGGTTTCCCCTTTATCAATAGACAATATAACATACAAAGGATCTAAATATATAAATATATTCTTCGTATGTTAGTTGTTTATTGCTAAAGGGGAAACCCGAAACGTTTATTTACTGCTTATTGTCATTTAGAGAAGCATGTTTTAACTACATACCTATTATTCACTGGGCGCAGTGGGCTCATCACCTGCTCGTCTTTCATTCCTGATGCAGAGTCTTTCTAGCCATGTGTCAGGTGATGAGTGATGTAGGTCCTCATTGACATTTGGATCCATTTGTCATGTGCACCCTTCAGAGCTTGACATATGACTGGTCCCTACCTTGCTTATTGCGGTATAAAGGGGATTCGATAAACAAACAACAAACGTTAACTGGAAGAGCATTTTGACACAACCTTATTGCAGTGACTTATACTTATACTCACAATATTGCATCATTCATTGCATTATTCATGTAATTTTATAAGTAAACAATTTTGCCAAACTGTGCAAACAGTTAACGTATGGTCTGTGAATACCGGCTCTGATGATATATAAGGTGGGGGTGGGGGTGGGGTTGGGGGTCAGGTGGATGAAGCACCACAAGGCGCCCAGAGCATGTTCGTGATCGGGTGTCTTTTTTTCTCCATTATCTATTGTGTATTTTTTTCAGAACGAGATTTGTAAAATCGCTGTGTGGTCCCGACAATGGCTTAAAGCACCCGAAAACTATCAAGCACAGGACATTTCTTGCAAACAGGAGGTAAGATCAGACTAAACATATTGTAGATAGGTCTATATATAATGAACATGACTTCATTGTGTGCGTGCGTGTGTGTGTGTGTCTGTGTGTGTGTGTGTGTGTGCGTGCGTGTATGTGTGTGTGTCGTGTGTGTGTGTGTGTGTGTGTGTGTGTGGGGAGTGAGGACCTGTTGATAAGAAAAACTAATATAAGTAAATATTACCTAGCACCCTAGTGTTGAAAACAACATCAACAGCGAAGCTCGGTTGATTCAAATTAGCTTTAGGTAATATGTGTTGGACAGTAGGACATTCAAAACGTGTTTAATGGTGTGGAAAGTAGTTTGTGTCTTTTAAGAATCATTCTGACCACATTATTAATACAGATTCATTGTCTGTTGCTGTTGCATATAGTTTCCAGCTCTGTATCAGGATGTGTACTAGCGGGGCACAGACTTGCACTTAACCTGGATACGTTTTATCTGGGTCTGTGCATCATCGATGCTCGGGTGAATCAAATTAGCTTTAGGTAATATGTGTTGGACAGTAGGACATTCAATACGTGTTTAATGGTGTGGAAAGTAGTTTATGTCTTTGAAGAATCATTCTGACCACATTGCTTTTACAGATTAATTGTCTGTTGCTGTTGCATATAGTTTCCAGCTCTGTGCACTGGTGGGGCACAGACTTGCGCTTAACCTGGATACGTTTTATCTGGGTCTGTGCATCATCGATGCCTTCAGCCTTGTACACTGTCCTCGGTCAGATACAGAGCTGGTCACTACGCTGTTTAATCACGATTCTAAAGTGAACAGATAACAAACAAACAAAATTATTATTATTTCAGTGAACCAGCCAGTGATGCACAATACAGTCATATCATCCACACAGACCCGGGGCCGTGTATACACAGGCCATACGTTAACTGTTAGCACATTTTGGCACAATTTTATACTTAAAACATTACATGAATAATACAATCAATCACACAATGTTGTGAGTAGAATTCACAGCAAAAAGATTGTGCCAAAATGTTCTATCAGTTATCGAGAGCCGTATATACACAGAACATACGTAAACAGTTAGCACATTTTGGCACGATCCTGTTAGCATAATATTGCAGTGAATAATACTTAAAACAGCACGTGATTACAATGGTGATTATGTCATGTTGTGAGTATGATTCAATGATTGTGCCAAAGTGTGCCCTAACAATTTACGCACGGTCTGTGTATACGGCCCCTGGGACCGTATACACAGACCATACGTTAACTGTTAGAATATTTTGGCACAACAATATTGCAGTGAATTATACTCACAACATTGCATGATTCATTGTATTATTCATGTAATTCTTAAAGTATAAAATTGTGCCAAAATGTGCTAAATAAGAGTTAACGTAGTATGGTCTGTTAATACGGCCCCAGGGCCTGTATTATACACAGACAATACGTCATCTGTTAGATAGAACATTTTGGCACAATCGTGTTGCAGTGAATTATACTCACAACATTGCACGATTCATTATATTATATTCATGTAATGTTTTATGCATCAAATTGTGCCTAAAAGTGCTAACAGTTAACGTACAGTCTGTGTATGCGACCCCAGAGGTGATACTATAAATAGATCTTAGTCTTTCCATAATACAGTCTATGATCGAGACTGTTCCAAACCTATTCATACGTCATTTCTTTCCCTTGTGTCTTACTTGCTTTTGTATGTATCTATTCATCTATTCATCTCTTTCCTTGCCAAAAATGGACTTCGTTCTTGATAAGATTTGAGATGTGACTTATGGTTAGCCCGTGGGGACGAGTCACGTGATGTGAGTAATGTGATCACCGGCTAATGTCACATGATTTAGAGCCGATGTCACGTGATTTATCGCCCTTTAATCCGGTCAGGGTGGTTAGTTGTAGAAGCAAGCACCTCTTGTGGTAGACTTAAGTCTGAGTCCACGCGTCATCCCCGTGGGGGGGGGGGCAAAGGAGGGGGGGTGGGGGGCGGTTTGTGTCTGGTTCCTGTCACAGCCAACACTATTTGGGGGGGGGGGGTATCGTTAGATGTGGAGGTGGTGGGAGATGTATGTAGGTGTGAAGTGAGTCAGTCTGGACAATGGTTGCTGGCCACCGTTGGTCTGCACAACAACTGTTTGTGAGGTAAATATCATTTCCAAGAACTCAACATAATCGGTAGTTCTCAATGTTTTGGACAACGACAAACGCTGCTTGTAACCGAGTGGACCTCCGAATTTAACGCCAGTCTCCGATGGTATAATACTCCGCCTCCGTGGTGTGGAAAATAGCATTGACTGTCTGCAGTCTCTACGGCAGATTGGATCAGTGTGGCTATTGGGAATAACGAGTGGTAATATTACATGTTTCTAATTACGATAGGAAACGAAACAAAACAAACGGCATTTCAATGGTTGCCTGACTAGATATTTAAAGATATACAAAGAGAGGGACATGACAGTTTTTATGTGTTTTTGTCTTGTTGTGTTTGTTTGTTTATTTTGTCTTTTTTTGGGGGGGGAGGGGGGGGGTAAGGGTCGGGATATTGGCTTCCTGTTACGTCCTAATTAAACCGTGCAGGGATCAGCTCTATGTCTGGCCGATATGACGGTACAATGCAGGGGGCATCAGTGTGGAGACGCATATTGTAATACATCTAGATAAGGACAAATTAGTGTCAGGTCAGCCAGTGCACGTGACCCCGACGGAGGGCTGGGAATTTTATGGATCGGGATATCAAGCACGTGACCAACCCATTAGAATGAGCCTAATTAACCCTGTTTGGTGCAGGGAGCAATGCACTGTGCAATATTACTATCTGGGGTCGTATTACACTACACAGACAACACTACGTTAACTGTTAGAATATGTTGGCACAATCTTTTAATGCAGTGAATTATACTCACAATATTGCATGATTCATTATATTATTCATGTAATTTTTCAAGTATAAAGTTGTGCTAAAATGTGCTAACCGGTGCTGGATCATTATATTAATATTTCAAAGCAAGCGAATACATGTAACATTTTTTAAAAGCTCTAGACGTCTACATATTCGCTGGTTTTACATTTCCTCACCCTTAGCTTCATCAGGAAACCCCCCCCCCCCCACACCGCCCATTTCCTTTGGATATCATTAGTATTATTATTATCGTAGCCTCAGGTTTTCATACATCGGCTATCTATTGAATTGTGGGGAATTTTTAATGAAGGCATGTTAGTACAAAGGATATAAAATGAAACCAAACCAAACAAAAACAAAAGACGTTTAGACGGTAAGCCATGAAGATATCAGCCAGTATACTGCCTTCCACGAGAAAAAGCTTAAGCCGATTTTAGTAAAAAAAAAAAAAGAAGTGGCAAGTCTTTGAAATCAGACGTTCCTCCGTTCCGACACACAATCCACACCGACCATTATCTCCCCTCAAACCTACGTTACTTGGCCATTCAACCAATCACAAGGGGTCATAGAAATTGGCATGAAAAGGAATATATTCACAACGAGACAATGACGAAGTCTTGCATAATTCATGGGCTGTGTCACAATTGCACTCATTCAACTGGTGAGCAGGGAAAGGAACAAGTGTTTGACTAGAAAGACTCAATTCAAACAAAGTTGTGTCTTAAACTGTGTCTTGATGTATTATATATTCCTTAATCACTCACCCTCACTATGTGTGTGTGATAACTATTTTATGATGTCTGGGCATTCAGGATAAACAATAAAATGTAAAATACTAATAATAATTTGTTATTTCTTTGCCAAAGTTAGAATATTCGACGCTTCCTTTCATAACCAGATCCAAGGCTAAAGAAAAGGTGTTATTTATTTATTTACTGATCCCCTGCTTGCCTTAAATTAAAGATCTTGACCCATAGATTTTCCCGCTCTGTATCAGGCCATGTGTACTAGTGGGGCACATATTTGCAACTGTTACGGATACGTTTTACCTGGGTCTGCGCATCGATGCCTTCTGCCTTGTGCACTGTCCTGGGCCAGGCACAGAGTTGATCCCTACACTGTTTAATCACGGTTCTTAAGGGAACAGATAACAAACTCTATTTTCTATAATGTTCATTTTCGGTTAACAGAACAACAGTGCATTTTGTGTTGCTGGGGATCCAGAAATGTATTTGGTTGGACACAAACACAATGTGCTGCTGATCCCTTACTTGTTTCAATATCCTGATCCATCGACTTGGCAAATCTGTGTTCAGCCATGCGGGACAACATGAAATAGCATATACAGGGTTTGTGTGATGATAGATTATACAATAGATCAATACACAATGAGATCAAACGAGTCGGTGTTTGCATGATTATATTATAACGTAACAAAAACAAGCACAATACATACGTAAATTGGTTGCACTGTTTGGCACCATCCTACATGACATCCTTTAACATTGAATTCTACTCGAAACATGACGTGATTTTAGTGATTCACTGCGTGCACAAATGTCTTATCACTTAACGTAAGGACTGTGTGTATGACAATGTCCCTGGTACTTTCTTTCTTTCTTTCTCCTTCATTCTTTATCAATTTCCATTTCTACCTTTCGGTGTAAGGTTAAGTGCGGACGAATTTTCGCCATTGATATATATCCAGAGTCTTCCTCTGGTTCTCTAAGAGAGCATATCCCGACTAGCGACTCATTCTCTCTCTCTTCACAAGACATAACAACATGAATCAGCATGAACTCGGATCATTATTTAACAAGTTAGAGATTGTGTTACATAATTATTTTTTTACACGCAACTTGATCTGGCTAATCGAGATAGACCAAAACAAACAAATGATGATGATGATAATAATATACCGGTAATGCGATAAACGTTGATGATCATTAATTAAGCTATCCCTGTAATTACATCCTTACCAGCTCCCCTGCCAATTCTTCTGGCAGTAAAACTATACAACTGAGGAGATTAATGGGAAAATACAGCTAAAAAGAATGGCGTAATTACTTTATTTCTTTTGTTTAAACGGAAATTATATCTTCATGATTGAACGCGTGTCCTCGCTTCATCTTCCAGCAAAACCCGGGGATTACATATGATGTAAACAATCTTAAACACTAGCATCAACTGCAAACAACAACAACAACAACAACAACAACAGCAGCAAGGTTGTGGCAACAACAGCAATGGCAACGGCAACATACAAACAACAACATCAACATCAACAATAACAGAAGAAAACGAATGTACAAACATACACCAACTTAAATAACAAAAGAAGAAAAACCTACAAACAAATAAGAACATCTTTCCACAACAATAACGACTACATCAACGGCTACATATGAACAACAACAACAGCCCTTATCATCAGCAACATCGATAGCAGAGATACGGACAATAGCAGGGAAAATAGCAGCATCAATAATTCCATATATATATATATTAATCATTAATTGTCTTCATTTCGTTCACATGGGTGAAGTGTCTTTAGGGTATAGTAATAATAATGATAATAATAATAATAATAGTAATAATAATAATAATAATAATAATAATAATAATAATAATAATAATGATAATAATAATAATAATAATAATAATAATA
>JARFNW010143653.1:0-10141 GCA_031763155.1 Dirona albolineata | reverse complement strand
TATTATTATTATTATTATTATTATTATTATTATTATTATTATTATTATTATTATTATTATTATTATTATTATTCTGTGGTTCATTATTTCCTCGCCTGAGATCAACGCACAAAGTTGGTGAGTTTTTTTTATATATTAACATTACATTTACAAAAATAATTTACATGTGTTCCTTTCGTACCTACTTTGTGCGTCAACATTGTTGAAATGGGGCAAGTTTATTTATTCCTCTTATACGTCCGTGGTATGCACTACTTACAACGCGTTATTTGGCGTTCGTTATCATTGATCTATCTTGGGGTGGCGGGGTAGAGGTTCCCTCTATCAATAGGAGACTTAGGACGACTCCTTCCCTCCGCTAGTCCACTCGAAAAATCTGTGACCAATCATTTACGTGTACTTTTTCAGCACCCGACTTTGGAACACACTACCTCACTACACTACCTGTGCATGTCAGTGTCAGGTGTTCAGGAAGTCTTAAGATTATCAAATTCCACCTTATGGTGCTTATGACCGCTTGGCTTTTCTCGCCGGACAGCCAAAGTTGAACTGGATAAAAGCTCCTCCCCTTGTTTCTCGTGGAACCCGTCTGTATTAAATTACATCACCACATTGGGCAGCGTCAGTGATCCAAGAAGTAAATAGTTTTGACTTATCATTAATTTTACTCACCAAATATTTTACCCGTGGTACTATTCGCATCACAACTACTACTCTCAAAGTATTGGGCTATTTTATACTTTCAAATTCATACCAATTACGGCTAAAATCGACCAACTAGAACGGAAAAGCGAATTAATTTGAATTAGTTTTGAAAGTGAAAGACAATATATTCGTTTTGGAAAACACAATCAAAGTCATTTGTCGGTATAAAAAATATATTCTGGACGCAATCAGAAAAACAAATGAATGATAATATGTAAATAAGTATTTTCAAGGCATATGAAAAACCAAATGTGACATAATATATAGTCTATATCAAGCATGTCAAATATCTATCAGAAAGACCATTGTTGTGGGTTGATTAAAAATGTTTTAAAATCTAACTCTGGTTTAAAAGTCTCGTGTCATACGGTAAAAAAGATTTAAAATGTATTTCGCCCCATGGATTTATAGAAAGAAATCTACGTACAGATAATTTAATCTGGATGTTTAGGGGATGTGTAAGGTCATTCATAATTGAGGAAATCTTGTTCAATGTACATTCATAAAATATCAAATCGAATTCCTAACATCATGGATAATTTTTACTACATCGTTTGATCATTTTATAAAATTTCACCACATCTCTACGCATGCAATTGCCTCCCTATGCTGATGCAAAAAGCAAAAATACGTTCCATGGCTGCTCTATAAAATAATATCGAAAGTGTTTTGTTAACCTTAAAATGATTCAATTTTCTTAGGAAATATAATCGTTAACTAAATTTATTATAAATGTGTTCGCTCCTTTGTAATTTACCTAGGTATTTATAGTTATCAACCTGCTCTACTACTTCACCTTTTATAGTAAGCGGAAAGCGGTAATGTGTCATTCTTATTTTTTTTCTCTAAAATATATAACTTATCATTTTGTTTCATTAACATTTAAAAAAAGGAAATTATCATCACACCAGGATACAGATTTATGGATCTCAGGATTGTAATCAAATTATTCATTATTGTTAAAATTGAAAGGAAGTGTCATCAGCAAATTTGATTAAGGGTACATTAGTACATTATATGTGACCTGTCTGTTTTAGAATGACTTTCAGGAGAAGATATAATCTGTAATAATAAGTATTTGTCCGTATTTGGGATTGAACCACAAGGCTAATATTGTGACTGACAATAAGATATTTAGTATTAAAATGGTGATTTGGAAGGCATTCTATTTAGTCTTTGTCTTTAGCAGCTTCTTTTGATCTAAACATGGAACATGCTAAGTTGTTGCTTTCCTCTACTTCCTCTAGTTGTACTTCACTTGTCACCTGAACAAACAAATTACAGCTTGAGCAGTCAAACCATCGGATGAAATCATTGCCTGTTTTGGCATTCACTGACAAATAAAGACCACAAATAAGGACTTTTGATTTATTTGATTCAATTGAGGGTTTTGAGTTCATTGATCAAATTAAGTTCCCTCAGCTTTAAGATGTTTTTAGTATTTTCTTTTTGTGCGAAAAGAAGCGTTTTTAAGGATAGAATTTCAACATAAGTGACATCTAGCCGCCTTTGTTTTAATTTCAAGATTGTTGAGTTTGAATTCGCGTGTGTCAGCCTCGATCTTGACATTAAACGAGCAAACGGACAGTCAGTTCGACAGCAAGGCCCGTTTTTCAGAGGTTTGCTACGAAAAATTGCGAACTTGTCGAGCTTGTTCTGAAAAAGTAATTCCCATAAAATCGACTTATCCATCTAGCCTACCTCCTGGATCGTAGGATGTGCAAAGGTGCACTTTGAATTGTTTCCGTTCGCAACTGTTGCCTACTTTCTTAACTTCATTTGGTGAGAGCCGAGAGCCGAGAGCGAGTCCTCTGTTTTCGCAAGTGGTGGAATAGGACGGTTGGACGAGGCCTTTCAATCTTTAAAGATCGCATTTCCATGCTTTCTTTTAGACCACAAAGGCAAATACTACCCGTTTAGCCAATCGGGAAGGCATGGTATGATTTCGATTTGTTTATAATACATTGTCAAATGTCATTTTTCGAGTGCAGACTAAGAAGACTAAGACTAAGAATAAGAATAAGAATTTAATAAAGAAGACTTCTTCTAACAACGCTACGCTAGCCTGGTCTCCACAGTGACCACAACCACAGTGACTCACACTACTCACAGTATTTGATTTTATACTCTTACTCTCTTACTCACTCTTCTTACTTTTACTCAACTACTTCTTTTAGGTAACTTTTAACCGAAGTTTGCCAGGTCGGGATTGTAGCCTCTTTCCAACGTGACACTGTCGTCAGTCACTGCCACCCTCCTGTGCTTGGCATCAGTAGCTGAATGAGTTTAAGTTTAAGCAGCAAGGCTTCAAATTGTGAAATTTGGTTTTGAATCCTGGTACTGGTACTGGTAATGCTATCCATGTTAAGGATGTTGAGTCTTTGGGAAAGACTCTTACTCTTTACTCATTTTTTATCATGGATTGAATGAGTTACTTGGTACAGGTAGAGAAAGATAGCGCTGCTCTATTATTACTATTAACTATTATATATATATATATATATATATGCTCCCCAGGGAGTTGGGATTGTGAATGACATGACATGGGCTGCTGGTGTATCGCCTGTGAGCTTGTACTTGTGCAGCTAATAAGTGGATGATCAATCCATCTTTATCTTTGACTTTGAAGTTAACATTGCAAAACAAAATCTTATCTCTGAAAAATAAATATATTAATAACAAAATCGTGCATATATAGATATCAAAGTCAAAGTCCCAACAACAAAAATCTAATATAATATAACTACCAAAATATTTTTCAGCAATTTCTGGCTGCTCACTACTGTTAGCTTCAGAAGAAAACTAGACTATGATTACAATAACCTTGACCAAAGTAAGATTTGCCACTTGCCACAATTTTGTTTACATTGATGCAGATCTAAGCCTCTATGGCTTCAAGACCTAAAAGAGTACAATATTCTGAAGCAAGCTTGATAGCTGCCTGCCACTCAGTCTTACAAGGTAAAAGCACCCGGTCGGCTGCAAAACTTCATGGTGTGCCAAAAACTACCCTATGTGACCGTCTTAAAGGGAAAAAATCAATTCACCAGGTGGGAAATTATGTATGCCTTTTTTTTCTCCTTCCAATTTGTGCTCAGACTCATATGTTATGATTCATTATATTATTATGCAGTATGGATACCAAGTACCCCTAGGACCATGCTAGTTGAATAGGCCCTATTGCATTGTGGTCAAACACCTCTCTAGCAAGATCTCTCATTTCCTCACTCCCACCCTCCACCCCCTCTCTCTCTTTAATGTAACAAATCAAAATTCATTGTCGTCTTCAGCTTTTAATTATCACATATCTAATATTGTGCGACCATACAACTAACTACACATTGTCTTATCAAACATGATACTACGACTTAAAAACTCTGAAGATGCCAATCACTCATTTCTCGATTTCTCCCACTCAAAACACTAAGGATTGAGCGGTGACAAACAACAGATGGTTTGTGCTGTCCACAATTCTATACTAGTCATCAATATGTTACAATCAGCAACTCTTACCTCTAACACCTTATTCCCTTTTTTCAGCAATGTAGAACAGTGCTTACACATGACGAGGAAGAACAAATTGTGCAATGGATGGATGAATCTGCTATGAAAGGCTGTGAACCAACAAAACAGGAAGTTTGCAAATATGTTCAAACCTTTTTGAACAATAAAAAAGTTCAGACACGTTTTACGAACAATCTTCCGTCCAAGAAATGGGCCAGGGGCTTCATGGCTCGGCACAAAGAGCTGGTCATCCGCAGTCCCAAAGTCTCTGTGTATCAGGATTCCTGCATGGAGAATAAGCTAAAAGCCTGGTTTGCCATGACCAGCACAGATATATCATCAGAGTCAGAGGCAATAAAACAAAATATTGTTTCATCAGAGACTGCGGCATCTGTTCTTGCAGAGGTTGTGATGGTCCCAGAATTTTTTAAAACACGGAAGATAGAGCCTTCAACGGTAACAGAATTGACAGAAGAATCTGATGACTTTAGCCTTGAAACAGATGATGGTGCTGTCAGTGTCACTCCCTCTTCTTCTGCTACTTCCCTTTCTTTTCCATTCCTCTCGCCTCGTCAGATTACATTACCCCCTTCGTTGAAATCACATTCTTTTGTCAGGGTTGGTGATGCAAGTCAAACCATATCGACTGGATATTTATTCCTCTCAAGTTTATCTCTAGTGACCATGTTGGACAGACTGCTTGACCTGGCAGCGATTGCTGGGATGGAAAAGCTTCTTTGCTACCGTGCGTTCTATTATTCACATGTAAATAGGCAAAAGGATGACCCTGAAGAACAGCAGTTTTGTTTTATGTATGGTAGAATTGTCAAAGCCCTCAATAACAAAGACGATGATCAAAACAGGGAACCTATTCGTTCTCTGAGAGCCATGAAGAAAAGAAAAATAGTTGAAACACAAAAAAAGGTAGGAGTACTTTTATCCCAGTTAAGAAAGTTTGTGGAATGCTTTTAAAACCTAATGGCTCCTTCGGGTCATATAAAAAAAAAGTATATGTAGAGATAAGAAGACCTTTCAGATGATAGATGAGCTCTTAAGTGCTTGTATTCTCCACTGAGACTTACACAAAATGAAGTTATGGACAAGGAAGAGTGTATTGCTAGCTAATGACCATCAATATACGTATTGATCCAATCAACTGCCTTTCTGTGATCCCTTCTGTCACATTTAGCTACCAGTGTTGAGTCCTTTAGAAAGACTTTTTACACTTTTTTTCTTCATTCGACTCGGTTTGAATGTGTACGCAGTTTCAGGCAGAGAAAGATATTGTCAGAATGTCAATATGACAGGCCTAACAGTAACAGGCTGCTCAACTGTATGGTCGCATGGGAGTTGAAAGGGATATTGAATGACATGCCTGTGGGGGATCAATTATGTAAAGTCTGTGACTGTGAGCCTGTACTTGTATACAGGGTGTTGTACCTACTTTAAACTCATCGTTATCTTTATTCACCAAGTTTAAGAGACGATAAGTTTCTGTTTTACCATGCACCTTTGCTGGAAATTTTAAGTCTATAGTGGTGGCAAAAATATTATTTTCTTTTTATCATTCAGAATTCCTCTCTAGGTCCGAATTGTAAAAGCATACAATACACCCAAGAGAACATGCACTCAGTCTTTGAGGGTAAAAGTGCCAGAGGGGCAGCCAGACAATATGTTGTGCCAGTATCCACCCTGTGTGGCCGTCTTAATGGGAGGGAATCAATCCATGAGGTGGGAATGTGGTGAATTAGTTCAATGTTCTTTTTCTACCCTTTTGTATGTCCTCATGCTCTATATTTTATTATATTGATGATGATGATGATGATGATGATGATGATGATGATGATGATGATGATGATGATATTTGATAACGACAATGATGGTGATTATGATGATAATTTAACAATGATAAAAGACAACGTATCTGATTTTTAAAATAAAAACTCCTATTGCATTTATATATAATGTATATCTATGTCAAACTGGTCACATGGTCCCTTCTAAAGAATTATGGTACATATATGTATTGGCCAAAAAGTTATTCTCCAACATGGTCACTTATTTTATAAAAACGACTTTCTTAATTTCTTCATGGCATCTATTTTCACTCCCACTGTTGTCACAACAAGCCATGGGTATGATCCATGTGTAGGCCTACAGCCTCTATCTATGTCTAAGCCAAGTGAGAAAGTTATGAAGAGACATTAAACAGATCAGGTAATCGTGCCATTGTAGGCACATATTTTATCATTTATGTTGACGTCTCTGCTCTTAACTTCTCTAGTCTATTTGTTTTGCACTGATACTGATAATATATACCTTACAGTTAAAATTATTTTTTTTCAGAAATGCCGAACTGTTCTTACACCCGACGACGAAAAACAAATTGTGAAGTGGATTAAACAATCAGTTGTGGATGACTCTGAACCAACAAGAGAACAGATTCGCCTTTATGTTCAATCCTTTATGAATGATAAAAAGATTGAGTCATGTTTTAAAGACAATCTCCCGTCAAGGAAATGGGTCATGTCATTTGTTGGCCGACACAAAGAGCTGGCCATCCACTCTGTTGCGGCTTCAACTCCAACTCCAAGAGGTGGGAAATCCTCGGTAACTGAGAAAAATATAAAATCCTGGTTTGCTATGGCCTGTACAAATATACCAAGACAGACAATGAAAGCACAAACGATGATTACCCCTGCAGAAGCTACGTTGATACGGTCATCAGAGATAGTTGGGGCAAAGACAACAGCATCTATTCTTGAAGAGACTGTGATAGATACAAAGCCTTTACAAACACTGAAGACAGCACCTGTAGCAAAAATGATAGAGGAAAGTGATGATCCCAGCTTTGAAACTGATAACAGCGCTTCTGTCATCCAAAACACATCACCTTATTCATTAACATCCCATTGTCTTGTCAGTTTTAATACTGCTACTCTAGTAACAGCATTGGACAAACTGCTCGACTTGACAGCCTTTGTTGGGGCTGAAAATCTCATTCGTTACAGGATGTTTCACGATTTACAGCAACAGAGGCGTGATTCAAGTGATTCTGAAGTACGACAGTTTTGTTTGTTTTATCACAGACTAGTCAAACTCCTTGGTGGCAAAGAGGTCAGACAAGACGAGGAGCCTGTTGGCTCTCGGGGGACTATAATGGACAAAAAAGAACAATAAAAAAAGAATTGTTCATCATATTGCCGAAAAGTCAAAGAAAACCAAATAAAAAAAGATCAGAAGGAAAAATGGAAAGAGATTGAAAAGGAAGAAAGGAGAAATAAACATAAAACAAAACAACGAGATATATATATATATAGACAAACTATGCAAAAAGAGTTAAAAACCTGATGTGACGAAAAATAGACAGACAACACTTGAACAGACGAAGATGGACCATGTACAATAGAGTCAGACGATGAGTGCATGATATAAGTTGTCCACAATACTGCTCTTCCACTTCCAGAATTTGGACTTGATTTTTGTAGAAAATATGCCTTATTTATGTGGGAGTTCAGCTCCAAAATAATGAAATTTGAGTATAATTTTTTGCACCTTTTGTCTTTCATCCACATCAATGTAGTCAAGATGCACCCCAGAGAAAAAAAAATCAGGTTTTTAAAAATTGGAATGGGAGTGAAAGACCAAATGCTGCTTATATAATAATAATATAAATAATAATAATAATAATAATAATAATAATATATAGCGCTTATTCACGATCATTACCATGGTTTAAGTGCTTTACAGTAGCACATTTTCCTCGGGAAAGCGACGGAACATTCAACACTTAATACGCCACACTCACACAGTGCCTGTTAGGTGCGATTACAATTTTTGGACAAGGACAAATGCTGCTTACAACAGAGGGGACCTCCGAATTTAACTTCCGTCTCCGATAGGACGAGCTAAGCAGGGCAAAGTGTCTTACCTAAGGACACAAGCGCCGGTGAGCCAATACATTTCATTACTGTATGTATACATTTTTTTGTCGCTGACGGGTTTAGAACCCAGGCGGTCACCCGTCTATTCACAGGCCACGATTAATCCCAAATTTGCTTTCATTTGTTTTAATATAATTTGTGTAACATATTTTAGGATAAAAATGACGTTCTACTTAATAATTCACTTCAATTATGCAATACCTATTGTTGAAAATATGATGATATTGATATGATAAATATTTGAGGAATGTTATTCGGCTATTGAACAAGCATTTCAACTATTGAAAATTGTCATGTTCCTCGTATTGTACCAGTTGAGACCACCCAAGCTTATAACATTCATTATGGTATGTAGAGACTGAGGGCTTGATGAATTCCTCTGTACTGTGACTCGTGACTGTGAGTCTGTCATTCGAGGCATGATAGAGCTTTAGATGAAACCTTGATATAGAACATGGTGGTCTAGTAATAGCATGGAACATAACATTTCCATGAGACAACATTGGTTACCTTTAGTCACGTCAAAACAATTATATTTTCATGATGCATTTAAGTGCAGCAACAATGTTGCCAGACTACGAAAATAGCTAGTCCCAAAAATGTCAACTAGGTGTTAACTGGAATTTTGACATGATTTTGTTTTAAAAATAGTCTGTCACTGAGTGTCACTGTCACCAATGTAAAATAATTGTATCATTGTTATATTACTGAATTTGAAATTAAAGAGACCTTCTTCCTGTCAATAAAGATCTTATTTTTTTAAGTTACTGAGTTTCAAAAAAAGTGATGCGTTTATTTTGTTGCTTATTATATAATAACCTGACTAGATCATTACCCAAAAATGAGACAGCATAACCCATTAAGTGATATAATAGCTACTGTATTCAAGAAATCTTCTGCAGGGCTATTGTAAAAGTAAAATGCAGCAATTAATAGATGCCTTAATAAAAGAAGAAAAAAAGGATGGATTTTGAAATCTTTGAAAGTAAATATTTCAAACATTGAAAAATGATTAGGATGTTTGCTCGCTGGAAATCGCTATATACTGTTTAATTTAATGTTTTTGTTCTTGTATGTTTGAAGGTGCTATCTGTATAGCTAGCACACATGTTACAACTGGCCATACCAAAAACCATATGTTGCTCCGCTAGTCTTCAGAGTTTGCAGAACAAGGAGGTGGAGGAAATGGAATGCGGTGACCGCAAAGAAATAAAATGATTGTTCCTTGAAATTTTAATTTTTTTAGAAATGATAAAACCAATGATGTATCTAGTGGGATAAGTTTTAAACATTCAGGAACAGAACATTTCTTTGCCCACTATGTTGTTATATTTCTATTTTCTAACTCTATAAACTTTTTAAAGATAAAAATGAGTTTATAGATCTAAAGTCTGTAGACTCTCTCCATCTATGTGCAGACTCAGAAACTTTATATAACCATCCAAACCCCCCCCCCCCCCCCTCCCCAGCTGATCGTGTCGTTCCATGTCCTCCGCAACTGCCTGGAGATCATACATCATATAGTAGACTAGCCAGTTAGGCTGCATCATAACTAGCAAATTGACAATATCTTTCTCTGCCTTTAGCTTGATAATCATTCACACCCGAGCTGTGTCAATGTCTGTCAAGTCTTTCCAGACGACTCAACATTGGTGGTGCTGCCAGGATTCGAACCCGGGATCTCACAATATCGCCAGCAGCGTGTCCTCTCGGCCATTGACGCCATTATGATAGTAAAGGGTCTAGCAATAGCATAGCAGTAGCAGCAGCATATGATTTTTAGTTCTGGTATGGTCAAGCCATTGATCACTACTCTGGGACATCTTTCACTTTCATACCATCTGTGATTTTGATGGAGTTTGGAAAAAAAGAATCAAATCTTATTAACATGTTGTTTATCGAGTCCCCTTAATACCGCAATAAGCAGTGTAGGGACCAGCCATATGTCAAGCTCTGAAGGGTGCACATAACAAATGGAAGTAAATCCA
>JARFNW010143642.1:0-10142 GCA_031763155.1 Dirona albolineata | reverse complement strand
TATTATTATTATTATTATTATTATTATTATTATTATTATTATTATTAATATTATTATTATTAGTATTATTATTATTAATATTATTATTATTATTATTATTACTACTATTATTATTATTATTATTATTATTATTATTATTATTATTATCATTATTATCATTATTAGTATTATTATGTTGTGTTGTGCAGCCGTTGTTAATTCAGTAAGTATAAAGGTCACTTCAAGCGTCAATATTTCTTTCTTTCTTTCTTTCCTTTGGACATGTTTTGACTGGACATCTTATCATATTGCGATACACACTAATAAAGTCAGTGTTAGTTACTTGAGAAGAATGAAATAAATGGACTTCGCGTTGATCGAAATACGAATTGTGATTGTACAAGTCAACTAGCTCGTTGTCGACCCTGTGTAAGTCTATGGCATTTGGAAACGTTGGTTTATCTGATAAAAAATCAATTGAAAAAAAAAAAAAAAAATTCCCTTTATTCATCCCTGGGGGTAATTTGTCTTCAGTGTCTATTCCGAGGGTAGACCGGAATAACCCAGGCATCAACCGCAGAGCAGCGCCGCAATGTGGGATCAAGGTCTTGAGAAAAAACACAGTGCTTCCACCGGGATTTGAACCCGCGACCTTTCGAACCAAAGGCGAATGACATAGCCACTGCATCACCTGATCTTTGTTGTTGTTTTTTTTTTTTGTTTTTTTGTTTTGTTTGTTGTTGTTGTTTTTTTTTGGGGGGGGGGTTGTTTGCTTATTTTTGTTTTGTTATTTTTCTTTTTAGTGGGGTGTGGTTCCCGATACAACTTTATTAAGAAGAAATTACATAAAACAGACTTCGCGTTGATATATGATCGACCTTCGATCTGTCATTGTAGAAGCTAATTCGCTTGTTGTCGTCCATGCGTTGGTCTATAGCAGTTCGTCATTTAGTTTATTTATCTTTTCATTTATCTATTATGTATACAGAGGTGTAGCCCTCCCGCGTTCAGAGCCCTCCCGCGTCTTGTTTTTTAGTCAATTCCCATAATTGATTTTTTCTTCGCACAAACCAAACCTTCAGAGCAGACGACAAGGCCATTCTGCGCATCGATAATCTGTTCATAACTGTTTCACTAGGACCCGGAGCAAAAGAATTCCACTCTTCGGAAGTGAAACTAGACCAGGTCGAAAGTGAAACCGGACGAGGTTTGGAGGTGGGTCACATGATTTAGGCGAGCTGCCACTTTGGGATGCACGAGGATGATATTTCCATTCGTTATGTCTAGATCAAAAGTTAAAGATTCACTGGAGTCAAACGGGAGTAAGATTGGTTGTTTTTTTTCTAGGTTTTACAGGGTGACCACGGGACAATACATATTTTGTTGACTGTTTGGTTGCGCGTTCACAACTTTTAACAATAATAGTGTGCAACTTTTATGACCGCGCCAAAAAACACGGGCCTAAAAACACTTGTGATCATACAAACAATGAATACAAACAAAAAATGAGGTGAACACGGAAAAGTGAAATGAACGCGATGTAAAAACTCTTGTTCAACACTTTTAAAATGCTTTAAAAACATATAGACTATATCTAATTAAAAACAAATATCCGTTACTGGCATCACAAAACGAAAGCATGCATACTAAGGTGTACGAATGTGTCCTTGGCCCTGGTCATGATGATCATGTATAGATTACTCTCGTCTCCTCAATCTCTGCTAAACTAACTTATCAATTATCAAGTGTAGACACTCGTCTTTCAGTTATCATGTTCAGCACTTCTCTTTCAATATTGTCTCTCTTACGGATTGTGTAAAGCAGATCATGATAGTTGAAGAAATCTAAAAATATGAAAATCTCACCAAAGTTGAAAAAGACGCCGACACAATTGGACTCAACAAAGTTGACTGAGTTTGGAACGCCGGTAACTTGCTAGCAGTAGGAAAAGGAGGTGTTGGCGATGACAACATTCAACAACAGAATTTGCTTAAAGTTGCCAGATAGATATAATAGTCAGTTGCCAGATAAATGTCTTAATAAACTATACATGAAATTTAGTTTAGAAGTCTGGTGAGTTTCTTACAAATTTCTTCTGTATTGTGGTATATATGATCATTTTTTATTCTTAATAGATATTATAAAGACATTAATTCATGGCGCTGCGTTTTCCAGGCAATCAAAGTTGAAAAGAATTTTAGGACTAAATAGCATTTATAGGAGACCAATCTGGAAGTCAGTAGGAAACACAGCCTCGTTTTCAAAGCCGGTGCCACGTGAAGTGTTTTACAGACAAAAGTCCACAAGTTGTTCTTTTAAATATACTTTTTCAAAAATCTATTAATTAAAGATTAGATTGGAAAGTGTGACTGCCCAACTGCACGTTAAATGAATATTTGGAAATAACTTTGATCTGTATATGACCGGGTCAACTTTTTTATGTTTACCCGAAAACTTACTTTTGTAACCGACTTTTCAAAAGAGTTCCCTAAGACTAGATCTTTCTGGTTGAACTTTTTCCTGGAAGCACGACTTATTTCATTACTCAACTCTAGGACCAATTTTATAATATTCCCTTCGTGATGTCGGGTATTAACTACAGCAAATGGGATCATATTGAGGTAACATTAAGATTGATTGGTCATTACCTCAGGAACTTTTGCCCCAATTAACTTTAAGTCCACTCCCCAGTTCCCAGTCTTTCATCTTCTTCGTCTTCACCATGTCAATTCAATCAGTCAAATGTCTCAGTCTCAGCTGTCTCAAGTCAAGTATCATCATGAACATGATGATTCTCATGATAATGAATGAGAATGTTGTTACCTATTTATGATTATGGCTATAGTTGTGATTAGGGGAGATGAAGATGGTGGTGTGGAGATGTTAATCTTTAGCTAAATTAGATTTATATTAAATGCACTTTTGACATTTGAATTTGACTATACAAATTATATATTCTTCTTCTTACTCTTACTATACTTTCACTTGAACTTGCATTCAGTATTAATATTATTAATAATAATGAATGAATGATGATAAATGAAGCGGGAGTGGGCACTGATGGTCTAGTAGACAGAATGATAGTGGGGTAATGTAACAGTAACAGTGCCAGAGAAACTGAAAGACACGAACAAAAAATTGTGCATGCCTGCCACGACAACTTCACCTCGCGTGAACAAGAAACAAGCCTACTACCTCTGCTGGACTAATCCGCCACCATCTTTTTTCTATTTTCTGTTCATGTCTCTCACTGGCTCTGTTACATTACTGCCGATTAACTCGCACACAAGGGCATAGAGTTTGGTAGGGAAAATATCCCATGTAGTTTCGATGTAATCAAACATAATTTGTACAGTATATTCACATTTTTTTTACATTAAAACATGCCTCGATGCAAAATAGCCTTCATAACACATTATCACCCTGTCAAAGACTTAATGAAGGTCATTTATGTCACTCAAAGTAGCGTTGCATAAGGTTGTTGATGTTAATTGTTTTGGGGTTTTTTTTCTTTGTTTTTATTTCTTTTGAATTTTATTATATTCATTTTTATTTTTTTAGGTGTGCCTAGGTAATAAAAGTAAAGGAATGAATGTAGAATTAAATAGTAATTGAACAGCTTTTTTAAAGAAGATAATAAAAGGAAAGTCATACAGTGCCAGAAAAATCAAACAAACAAGAACAGATAAAAAATGATATTGTCGATGAGTGACAATGGGTGACACAGATTTGTACACAGCAGACTCCTTGCTATCATTTACTGAGTGCGTCCTAAAAGTTTGAAAAAATGAGTAGGGAACGGGCACTGATACTGATAGTGAAGAGAATACTAGTAGGATAATGTTATAATGCCAGTGAGAAACAATAAAACTCAAGAATAGCCCCCCAAAATTTTTTGGGTCTAACAGGGAATTGAACTCATTCCTGACACAGCAACACCGCCTTGTTGAGAACAACAGTCAGTCTCGCTACCACTTGAGCCACGTCGTCTTTCTATTCTTGTCTTCTATTGTCTCTCACTAGCACTGTAACTGTAACATTATCCTACTACTACTACAAGTGTCCTCTAAATACGGTTCTTGTTCAAGATTAACACAAAACACAGTGTTATTCAGCTGACCAACAAACAGATTTCCTGTAGCCTTGGGTGTTTATCCCATGTCCGTGGAGGAAGCTTGGGGCACATTGCCAACTAGATATCTATAATGGGGCTAATGTATTATTTAAAAGATAGAATACATCTTTATTGTAAATTAGTACATTTTCATGATGTTACAAAATTTGAGTTCATAACAATTACTCTCGACTCTCCAACGTTTGTTCACTCTGTTTCCTTCTGTCCACTTCTGACCATATAAAAATAACTTCATAAAAATCATATAAATACATATATACATAAATAAACAACGACAATTTCATGGTGAATATTACATTAACATGGAGACACATTTAGGCTACGAAGTAAATCACTCTTCTAACATGGATGATCCTTATTGTCATTGGTTGTCTTCATGTACCTAATCATGTCAATGTCAAGCTGTGTACAGGCCAAAAGTGTCAAACTCTCTACCAGTTCAAGTATATATATTATATTATATGAACTTTCCATATAAATGTGACTATAAATATCATTATATTAGGTATAGTTACTCGCTGTTCTATTTATTTTTGCTTTCTATAAAAAGTAAAGCCCTTTCAAGCCTTGAGGCCCATAGAGCCAGTGCTTATCCCGGTTTCCGTAGCGCGAAGCGGACTGAGTGACAATACGTCACCCTTCTGGATAGGATGCGGGACTATCTGTAAGCTGGTACCCATTTTTACACCTCGGGTGGAGTGAGGCAAATGGAGTAAAGTTTCTTGCCCAAGGAAAACAACAAAGTGGCAGTGATAGGATTCGAACCTTCGCCATGAGAGTCCGCTGTCCTAACCACAAGGCCACCTCGCCTCCATTTGCTTTCTATAACTACTACGCTATGATTATTTCCTATTTCAAGGAACAATTCTGATTCGATGGTGGGTAATTGACAGAGTCAACCTTTTTGCTTGCATGGAAATTGAAATGCCTCTTGCAGGTGATGGTTTGTTTTCACGACCATCAGCGTTGTCGATATTCACTTTTTTTTAAATACTTTTAAAATTGTTTTACGCCATATTGCTTTTCTGTCTGCATAGTCTACCTTGTTTGATATTAATGTTAAGACAATGGAACGTTGACAGGTATCCGATGATGAAGACGATACTCACCCTAACATCGACACACCAAGTCTGTTTCGATGGCGTCATCAAGCACGTGTCGATAGGATGGAAGAACAGAAGAAGAAGAAGGAAAAATTGCAGTCTGAAAAGAAAAGGTGAGCTTTAAAAAAAAAAATTAAAAAGATATTACACTCTTAGCATCATTGACTACTATTGATGTTCAATACACATTACAATCAATAGATACTTATATTTTTTATTTTATTGTTTACATAGTTTTTGGAAAAGTGGAAATTGTGCAACGTTTTGACCCCATTATTATTATTATTATCATTTAACCCTTTTGTGTTTATTTTCAGTCACAATGAAAAGCTTGCAGAGATGAAGCGAAAATTGAAAGACGCTGAGGAGGTAGGAAGGGGTCCATGAAAAGTATTTGAATTTGAATACAATGTGTAGCCCGGAAATCTCATACTGGTCAGGACTTGACCGTGTATCGTGATTTCCGTGTGGGCAATTTCCAATGAATTATAAGGCTGGTGAGAAGGGACATAATCGTGGGTAATTTCCTCAAATTCAGATTTGAAGATTACCTCCCTTATCACTGCAACACAGCCAAAACGGACCAAACCAATTATCCATTTTGGTAAAATTATGAACTTTTTGACAGTAAACGCAAATCCTTAAGAGTAGCCCTGAGGCCTATAAAATTGGTGCTTAGCCCAGCCACTATAAAGTGCAGCAAACAGAGATATTATGTCACCCATCTGTATAGGATGCTGGTCTGTCACAGATTAGTCTATCCCAGTTATTAATTTAATGGGTCTTGTATTACTGTGTATAAAATGAGCAGTGTTCAATCATAGGTATCTGTTTAAAAGCATTTCTGTGATTTATGATGATTTATAGCACTTCCTTGATCTTACACGTGAAAATAATGAAACAAAATTTATCGATCGTCATTTTAGATGTGTGGAACCGAACCATACAGTGCAATCAGTGTCAGATTACGAGGCACGGTGGCCAAGAGGTTAAGGCATTGCACTTACCACACAGATAGCAGGGGTTCGAGTCTGGCTTTCGGCATTGTGTTTTTTCCTTGGGCAAGAAATATAACTACTATTGCCTCCACTGACACTTTGGTTATTTCTGTCTTTTCTCGAAATAGACCCTAAAGTCAAGAGTGTCCTTGTGGACAAAATTCAGGCAATTTTATTTCTGTTCTCTGATAGTACAATGCAATGTGTCTCGGTGCAGTAGAAAAGTTTATTGCATTCGCTTATAACAAACAGCTCTATCTAATGTTGGTCAGTGGCGTTAATTAAGGATTACATTGTGCTTTTTTTTGGGGGGGGGGGGGTATTTTGTTTTTTGGGGTTTTATCATTTTGTTGAATTTGCTCTTTTCAGTCGGCATCTTCAGAGATGAGCAAACTAAAAATTGAAGTCAGTGAGCTTGAAAAACAAGAGGCACAGTTCCTTGCCAAAGAAGAAGAATTGAAGCGAGAAGAAAGGGTAGGTTATTTTGATCATTCACAGCTACTACTGTGATAATGTTGGAACTGATGGTTTTCATTGCAATGAGATGGGGGGGGGGGGGGCTACCTCCTGTTGATTTTCATTGCATATCTTCTTGCCATTTATGACACTTATGTGTTTTTACGTATGAAAAGAATCATGTAAGCCACACTGTTAATTGATGATTTTTGTGTATATAATTATTAACAACACCAGTATGTAATGGCATTTAACGTTTTAAACAGGAAGGCGGTGGCGCAGTGGTTAAGTCACTCGCCTTTGGTTCGGGAGGTTTTGGGTTGAAATCCTGGGATATAAGCACTGGCTTTTTCTAAAGACCCTTGCTCCCACTTTTCGGGGTTGCACTGTGGCTGACACCTTGGCTATTCCAGTCTACCCTCGGAATAGACCCTAAAGACAAAATTTTCCCTTGAGACGAACGAAGGGAATTATATTTATTTAATTATTTCATTTAATCAATGCATTTACTTATTTGTCGTTTTACAGATGACCCCATTGAATGTGGACACCCTTACCAAAGAAGGCAAATCAAAAACGGTGAGCTGTCAACGCCTTTCATTGCTATTGCTGTTTTTAAAAAATACGTCTTGTTAAACTTGAGATTTATTGAGCCAATATTCAATGACTTTGTTTTTTTTTGGGTTTTTTTTACTTAAACTTTACCAGCTGTTATATTTTGTGGCTGTTATAAACAAATGTCTTGTCCTTGTCCAAAAATAGCATTCACGCCTAACAGACTGCGTTTGTTTATCGAGTCCCCTTTCTACCGCAATATAAGCAGTGTAGGGGCCAGCCATATGTCAAGCTCTGAAGGACGCACACGACATATGGAAGTAAGTCCAAATGTCAATGAGGACTTACACCACTCATCACCTAAACACATGGCTAGAAAGACTCTGCATCAGGAATTAAAGACGAGCAGGTGATGAGCCCACTGCATAACAGACTGTGTGTGCCGTATAAATGTTGAGTGTGTGTTACCTTGCTTTCCCGAGTCAAATGTAAAGCGCCTAGAGCTTGGTGATGATCATGATTAAGCGCTAATTATATAATATAAATGTATGTTTACTGTTTGCACATCTCAGCCCAGTGACAAGATGGAGGTGAAATTGAAATGTTTTTGTTTTTTCCCTTGGCAATCCCATTAATATAGTTCCATCTTTCATAGAGCTGGGTCCTGACACTGCACTGCGGTATGAAAGGGAATGAATATAAGAAATAAGAGAAATCAAATATTTATCTTTTTTATTATTATTTTTTTGTACAGATGATTAACAAAACTCCCCCACCCCCAAAAGCACTCACAGATGAAGAAAAAATTGAAAAGCAGGTAAGCAAATATATTGTGGATGTCAGGTCTGTTTGATTTAGGTCGTATGTTTTGTTGGATTTAGGTCATACGTTTTGTTGGATTCAGGTAGGTTGTACGTTTTGTTGAATTTAGGTCGTACGTTTTGTTGGATTCAGGTAGGTTGTACGTTTTGTTGGAATTAGGTTGTGGGTTTTGTTTGATTTAGATCATACGTTTTTATGGATTTAGGTCATGCGTTTGACATTGTGTCAATATTTAAGGACGTGGTCTGGGTATTAATTGAAATTGCTTTTAGTTTGCCCACAAGGACACATTGACCTTACGATCTCTTTGGTAAAAGGCCGAAATAACAGAAGTGTCAGACATTGTGAAGGCAAAGGGAGTCAATTTTCTTGCCCTAGGAAAAATACATCATGCCAAATGCCAGACAGGCAGTGAAGGCAGATAGACAGGCAGTGGAGGAGGATGAGCATTGTAGAGCTGTGCCACAATGCTGCTCAAATTTTAATTTAACATTGAGTGGTGGGGGGGGGGGGGGCGTATGGGGAGTTGCCTATAAAGATAATAATACATACCATGTTGTGCTTTCCACCCCTTCTATGAACATGGAGAGCCGTATTTCTATTTTCTCACTGTACGAACGATCAAAGTCTGTGTCCTACTTTCCAGCAAGCGTTCACCAAGAAGTACAAGGACGACATCCGAAAGTACGGCATGTTGAATAAGTGGGACGACAGCAAGGAATTCCTCCAGGGCAAAAACCATTTGGTTTGTGAAGAGACGGCCAACTACCTCGTCATTTGGTGCATTGATTTGGAAGTGGAAGAGGTGAGTTATGGTCCAAGATTAGGGTAGGTAGGGTCTGTTAACTTCAAGCCTTTATTATTGACAATTTACAGCAGCCTCACCACATTACTTTTGATAAAATTTAAAGTTTAAATTTAATGTTATGTTCCCTGAAAGTGAAAAAAAACAAATAGAAACTCCCATGTTGTTACATGTTGATCCAATGCCTGTTTCAGAAACACGGCCTGATGAAACACGTGAGCCACCAGTGTATTGTCATGCAGTTTATTCTAGAGTTGGCCAAGAACCTCAAGACAGACCCTCGCAGTTGTGTCGGGGCCTTTTTCTCAAGGTGGGTAATCTGTGGCATATCTATCTCTATCTCTCTCTCACTCTCTCTCTCTATATATATATATATATCTCTCTCTCTCTATCTATATCTCTCTCTCACACACTCTGTCTCTATCTCACTCTCTCTCTATCTCTCTCTCTCTCTCTCTCTATCTTTCTATCTCTTTCTTTCTCTCACTCCCTTCTCTATCTGTCTGTCTCTCTCTCGCTGTTGCTTTTTCGCTCCTTCTCTATCTATTTCCCTCTGCCTCTACTCTAAATAAAGCACGCGCAATCCCACACATACTACCACGACTCCATCAAAGTATCTCTTCTGCCCTCTCTCAATAACACCCCATATCTCTATCTGTTTCTTCACTCACACAAACACCCGCTCATTCACATACTCACATCCACTCACACACATACTCACACACACTCACTCACAAACATACTCACACACACTCACACACATACTCACATACACTCACACACATACTCACACACACTCACACACATACTCACAAACACTCACACACATACTCACACACACTCACACACACTCACACACATACTCGCACACACTCAAACATACTCACACACACTCACACACACTCACACACATACTCACACACTCACACACATACTCACACACATACTCACACACACTCACACACATACTCACACACACACTCACACACAGACTCACAACCAGACTCACACACACACTCACACACATACTCACACACACACTACCCATATCCATCCCTACGCCTGTCTACACCTTAATTCGTTTCTCGCACATCGTTACCGGTCCAATCTTAATCTGTCTGTCTCCCCCTACCCCTTCTCTATGTCATTCCCTCTCTCTTCACCCTCTCGCTCACTCTCTATCTATCTCCCCCATCCCTTATCTCTCACTCTCTCTGCCCCCACATCTTTATCTCTCTCCCACTCCCCCCTTCTCTCTCTCTCTCTCTCTCTCTCTCTCTCTCTCTCTC
>JARFNW010143620.1:5000-10144 GCA_031763155.1 Dirona albolineata | reverse complement strand
ATTATTATTGTAATTATTATTATTATTATTATTATTATTATTATTATTATTATTATTATTATTATTATTATTATTATCATATTGAGCTGTGGGCTCATCACCTGCTCATCTTAATTCCTGATGCAGAGACTTTCTAGCCCATGTGTTAAGTGTTGAAGACCTCATTGGCATTTGGATTTACTTCCATTTGTCATGTGCACCCTTCAGAGCTTGACATATGGTTGGCCACTACACTGCTTATTGCGGTATAATTTGGGGACTCGATAAACAACCACAACAACAATATTGAGATAACCATTACAGCATATCACACAAATGCGATGCAGCAGCATCACACTCACCAACGTCGTCATATTCGGACTCATTTCCTCCGTGACTGTCATGGCTATTAATAGCACTTCCGTCATCATCATCATCATCATCATCAGCAGTAGCAGCATCATTATCATAAAAACCATCATTATCATCAGCAACAGCGGCACCATCAATGTTTCCTTGGGAATCACGAGGGAAAATTGTGGCATTAGCGTAGATCAACGTGTCATCTGCTCCTTCTTCGTCGTTGCAGTCATCTGGGTTGTAGTAGTGGTCATCGTTGGAAGTAAAGTGCCTGGCTTTCTGTTGAATTAATTCTAAAGCTGTTTCGTATATGAAACTATACTGAGCCTGAAATGAGAAAGGGAGGGGGTGGGGGAGGTTGTCGATTTATTAAAGATTAGATTTGTCTGTCACATTAGACACAATGGGTTAATCTCTTGCTTGTTTTCGATTCTTGAGCCAAAGCGCGTCCAGTTTTATATTTTATGTTCTATAGATCTGTAGAGGGTATTTTAGTCCGTTAGTACATAAAGTAGAGATTCACAGAAATTACGCTATTTAGCCCCTCTTCTGTCCAGATGGCCTTGTCATTCAAAGAACTTTTCAATTTCCCGGCGGGCATACCGTTTGAGCTATCAGTTAGGCGCACCGATTACTTTCATTCTAACAAAAATCGTATACACATGAGTCAAGTTAGGACAATAATTGTGTAAAGGGTCTTGTTTTACCAATGACTCAAAGTTTCGAACCCTGGGCCTTACAGACTAGATCCTGGCAGCATAAATACTCGACAACCTGCGTCTTATAAAAGTTAGCTGAACATAGCTACTGATGTAGAGAGACAGGGTGATGTCTTGCTGGACAAACTAGTTAGACAGGTCACACCGTCTCTTGTGCTGAAGAACAAAAAGACGACCAAAGTCTATTATGCAAGTAACAAAACAGATTCAAACCATTAATAAGGAAGAAAAGGATTTTACTTTTGTCTGAACCAGAATCTTCCTGTAGTTCCTCATGTTCAAGACAGTGCCGAAGACATCCACTTTGCCATGCCAAAATTCACGTTCTGTATTGGCATCGACAGCAAGGACCTCCAAGAATTCGTTGAGATAGTCCACGACCAGGAATGTACCAGTCCTCCCAACTCCGGCACTGAAAAAAAATGAATTACGATAGAAATTAGCATACGGCTATTTACTTTGTTCCTCGATACTCTCCTTAGGACTTGCACTGGTTGACCACAAAAGATAAAAGATATATAGATCTAAGTACATATGTAAATATATATATATATATTCATATTCACACACTGTCGATAAATGCTAACTGCTATAAATAATATATATGTCAAAACTATTTTGTTAAAGTACTTTAGGCAATAACATATAATATCATAATATGGCCTTCGTTGTTATGGTCTTTCATTTTACAAATTTTGAATTGAAATGAACAACACAAGCTGAATAAACTGGAACAAACCTGCAATGAACGACCAGGGGAGCTGCAGGGCGAGAACTAGCGCTGCTTTCCTGGCGTACGAGGTTGACAAACTTGAGCAATTGGGCGGGACTGATGTCAGCTTCGTGGTCCGTCCAGCCTTTGAAGAGGAAATGCTTGACAAAGCGACACTTCTTGGTCTGGTCGGTGGTGATTGGAGAGGGTAGGTTATAAATGAGGTCTTCGATAATGATTATGTGACAAATTTTATAAATAATAGGCTTGTTCAGTGAGGTGTGGGTGTACATGTGTATGGAAATGACTGCACGTTTGTAACAACCAATATGATAGAAAGCAAAAGCATAAAAAGACAGACCCACACACACAAAACAAAACCAGAACGAAACAAAGAAACAAACAAAAGAGCCAACCAAAACACAAGAAACCCCCCCCCCCAAAAAAAAAACCCCACCCCCCCCCCCCCCCAAAAAAAAAAAAGCGAAAAAAATATTTTGCTCTTTTTCAGAGGTGATTTGTGATTTGACTCTTCATTTCTGGAATGGTCTTATCTGGTAACCGCCATGTCATGTTTGTTTACATAGTTTACAATCGATTTTGTAATGTGAAACTGTAGTGGCATTGAAATAATAATAGTAAGTCTCATGTCGTATTATAATTATAGAAAGTGAATGCGTTAGCTAATTTGTCTTTAGACTCAAGTGGAGTAATCTAAGCTAGACGTCTAGATAAGACTGAACTCTTCCTACCTGTGGTGACTGACTGACTGTACTGGACTGTGTACTGTGTTGTTTTATCTGTTTTTGGGTCTGGGCCTGGGTTGTGAGTTGTGTAGTTTCTGTTTGTTAACGAACGAAGGAGAGACCCGAAACGTTCTGTTCTTTATTGTACTTGTGTTATACTTGGAGCTATACTATGTTACTTTTGTTCGCATACCTTTTATCTAGAACTAGTCTAGTCTAAGGAGAATGTTAATTACTTTTGAACACTTATTTTATCATTTCCTGCTGGATCAAAATCAAGGCCAAGAGTCAAGAGAAGGGGAAGCGGTGCTTCTAATTCTAATACAAGTATCAAGACCATGACACTAAGAGACCCTCAGACTATCTATCTACTTATACTTGATTTATCTTACTAGGAGTGAGCTAGAGTAATCATTATCTATATTTATATTTGTATATATCTTTTAAAAAAAATAAAATTATAATTATAATATATAAGTCATAATAAGTCCAGCTAGATTGCCAAGCCAGACATCTGCCTAGACCCTTTTATCCTTGACCTCATGCATAGAGTATGAATCATGATGATTGTATGAGTTTATTATGGAATGGCTAGACTAGAACTAGAAGATCACTTTTTAAGAGTTTCCCTCTGGAAGTCAATAGTCTATGATAATATTTTTTAAATTTTTAATGGATGAAAAAACCCAGTCATTAGTCATTAGGTTCATTAGGGGAGATGGCCTATTACTACTACTACTACTACTACTAGTACTACTACTACTACTACTACTACTACTACTACTACTACTACTACTAGTGACTAGTGGTTAGGACAGTGGGACTCTTATACTCATGACGAAGTTCGTAGGTTAGAATTCTATCCCAGTCACTTCGTTGTTTTTTGGGAGCAAGAAACTCTACTCCAATTGCCCCACTCGACTCAGGTGTAAAAATGGGTACCAGCTTGGGGGAAATAATCTCTGCGTAGCGTCCTATCCAAAAGGGTGACATATTGTCCCTCTGTCCGCTTCATGCTACGGAAACCGGGATAAGCACCAGCTTTACTCTTCATTTGGATAGAGATGTGTAACTTCTTCTGTACCCTTCCACCAAATTAGATCTGAGAAAAATGTAGAATACTTTAAAGATTTACTACAAATTACACCTACAGTCAAACGTGAATTCTTCTCGCAGCAGTGAAACACACCTGACCACCACCATCACACACAGTGGCGTTTATCTTCAAATTAATGAAGCTGCGACTTAATCGATTGGATTGGATTGGAATTCCAGACAAAAGTAAAGCCTTGGATGAACCTCTCATACACCTTCTTCTTAAAAGATAAAAACTGTGGGGAACCAGGGATCACATCCCGATGACGGTAAAACTGTCAGGAATTCAGGTTCCAGATTTTAAAATGGAATGAAGAAAAGGAAGGGATGACAAATTGAGCGAGTGTGTGATAGTGACGGAGTTGGAGTGTGCAATGTCTATGTTATGATAATGTTTGTATTATAACCTTACTTCTGGGTAGTTCTTTTTCCTTTTTTCGTTGTCTGCTTTCTTTATGAACCCGACTGTTTTCTTCATGTCCTCCAGGCTTCCAAACAGTTTTTCTTTTATTGTCTTCTCCTCGGGCCAGAAGGTATTTCTCAGGCTGTCGTATATTATAGTTCACACAGTCTCTGCTTCCTCACTGCATACAATTGGCAATGTGGGCTCAAAGAAATCTTCAGTTTGTTTATGCATGTGACTGTTCAGCCTGTTGTGACATGTGCAGAGTCTAAAGATGACTATTTGTCCATCTCTGTCAAGTATGTGTGATAATGATCTCTAGGTGGGGGCTCGTCTTTCCAGTGTGTATATATTTTTTAATGATGATTTTCCTTTTTCTCTATACGTGTTCTTGTTCCCCTGCCACTTCCTCTTTTGCCAACCCATCAACTTCTTCATTTCCTGGAATTCCACAGTGAAATGGCATCCACTGTAGAACTACTTGGCGTAATTAGTATAAAGATCATTCATCTGATTGGTCAGTTTTGGTAATCTGTCATTCCTGATTGCCCCCAGTACAGATTGGCTTGTTTGCAATCACATCTTATATTTTTTGCCTCGTCATCCATATGATATGTGAATATATTATGATATAATATTATAAAGATATTTTGAGATTTTACTTTTCCCTCCAAATCAGGTGGCAATGTTGTGAGAGTGAGACAGATGATGAAGGAATTTATAGTCAAGCGTGTGCCAAGAACAAACTCACAAACCGTGTTTTCATAGCACTGCATTGAATTCGTACGAAATAGGAGGAAGTGGCAGACATGTTGGCTAGGATTGGAACACAAAGACAGTTGATGCTTACGCTGCTCTCAGTCAGTAGTTTGCTGCAACTAGGAGGTGAGTTATGGAACTGATGAAAATGCTAATATTATATGATATGAGTAGTTTAATTGTATTCAAGCCTAACATGTGTGTGGCGTATTAAGAGTTGATGAATGTTTCATTGCTTCCACGGGGCAAATGTGCTACTGTAAAGCGCTTAGAGTTAGAGCATGGTGATGATCGTGAAAGTGATTTATATATATATATATATTTAAATGCCATTTATTATATTATTTGTTTATTGACTATCACTGGCACCG
>JARFNW010143619.1:0-17098 GCA_031763155.1 Dirona albolineata | reverse complement strand
CCCCCCCCCCCCATGAGTAACAACAGAGTGAGTCAAGTCACATTTGCATACAACCTACTTTCTGTATATGTTTCAATAAATTCTGTTTTGTTTTCTTGTCCATGCCCCTTTTATGTTGATGCATTTGTGTCTATCCCCCTCGACTACCAAACTGGAAGATGGATTTTGACACTTGGGCAATTAAGAAATTAGCTTATGTCAATTATAAAACATGACTCAGTCCACTCCAAAAATTCAGCAAATTTATTTACCAGAAAGATGACAACAACACCTCACCCTGATACCTGTCAGCATTTTGTGCCTTATTATATCATGTTAGATGAAAACGCACAATAGGATCTGCCATATTCATGACGATCCCAAACCCATATATATATATTTAAAAAAAAAAGGATTATCAAAATTTCAAACTTCTATTTAATTGCCACTTCGGTCAATCACAACTTTTTGAAAGTTCCTGACTGGATACGATTAAGCAGGGTGGATTGTAAAAAGAAATATTGTCATTGTAATTCTGTCAAAATCAGTTATTTCAAATCTTGTGGGAACTGATAAAAAAATATTGGAACATCAAATCAAAAGTATATAGAAAAAAGTCTATTTTATTTGGAATGACAGGTTACGAATTGACTTGACGCAATTATGACAATTTAGTTTTATATAATTCACAAACAATTAATAAATCTAACATTCTTGATTTTATATGACGATTCAATTAGCTGTAAAGCTCTATAATATGAGCAAAATGAAATAAATAAAATTTGGATTGCTAGTAGACAAAATCATAAAAGAAAACCCTGAACACAAACACAGTTTAAATGCTATTCAAACAAACATTGTGGCCATATCTGGCTAACTTAAATATTAAAAAAAAAAAAAAAACACCCCCCCCCCCCCAAAAAAAAAAACAAAAACAAACCCAACCTCTACAAAACAACAACCCACCAAAGATCATTACTAGCATTTGGTTCAAGGATTTCAGTGAAAGACGGCAATATCATTGACGACATCATTTGAAACGGTCACTAGCCGTTTAATGAATAATGCAAAGTAAAAATAGAACAGTAATCAGGTCATAAAATCACACCCCCAGTCATTGCATAAATATTGAAATGGAGTAATACAATCATAACATCATTTTGCAATCATGGTCATTAATATATAGAATGCTAAACAACTAATAATTTTAAAAAATCATGATCTAAAACTCTGGTGGCAGAGAGAGAGAGATATTTAGATTGTCTCATGCCTTCCATATCTATACTTATGTCAAAATACCTCCATGTAAAAACAAACCAAAACCAAAAAAATCAAGCTGTTACAAACAATTCAGAATAATTGTTTTTGAGCCATTGAATAAATTTAAAAAAATAAAAAAAGTTAGTTTAATTCATATTTTCTATGACATGCAATGCATGTCTCTGTTGCCAAAAAAACAAACAAATCGTAACATTGACATTATTACCATTACTATTATTATTATCATTATTATTATTGTTGTTATTATTATTATTATTATTGTTATTATTATTAAGGCACCTCTTGATCACAAAAAAAGTAAAAATAAATAAACACAGATGCTGTTTTAAATTGCATGTATCTTATTACCCTGCAAGTAATTTCGAACTCTACTGTGTGACAGGTCTAATCCTCCACCCACTATATGGTTCAGTGGCCGACTCTTATGGCTGGCGAGAAGTGCTGTTGCAAGAGCAAGTTGAAGTCACTCTTACCACATTAACTTTTCTGCTCTTTACTTATCTATTATTACAAATACAAATTGGACTATGCAAATCTATAATCATTCATGTTCAAAGTTCAGGAAGAAAAATAGTGACGCATATCATTCTTTAGTCATAATGTGTGAATTGTTTTGGCTCCAAAAACTTAGACAAACAAGTGTGAACCTTTGGCCATATTTCATTGCTGTAGTTGCCAGAAAACTCCTCCACCATGCCTTTGTTACTGAAATAAAGAAAAGAAAAGAACTAATCAGACATTTGACATTCAGCACTTAGAGCAGGAAAAAATTAAGAAATGAAAATGAGTACAAATTAATTTGTTAAAAAACAATATTAACCGTCATTGAGTTGATCCATAATTCATGATGATGAGATCATCAAACAGTACAATTACATTCATTAATCTTTTCCTTCAATTTGCAGAGTAGTTAATTGCCACCCCCTCCCCCCAACAGACAAACATAAAAAGAGGCAAAGAAATGAAAAACAAAACAAACGAACCAAAAATACAATAAGTTGTCTTTGATATGAAATCTCATCCAAGTTCTAATTATTGAAATAACATCCTCTCATTGAAAAGAAAAGAGCTTGTTCGACGTATTTATGTTTACCCTGTTCATCACCATAATATTATTATAATTTTCATCAATTTGATATGAGTGACAGTTATGTCATCTAAATGCTATGATGAAGCTGTAGATAGCGATAGAAAACAAAATAACCGATAAGCAACACACACCTGTAAAAGCTGAGAACTGGATGAGTTAACCGTCTGTAATAATCCAATCTGGCCTTGACCGTTTCCTCTTTGTCATCCTCCCTTTGGATGAGTGGTTCACCCGTCACATCGTCAACACCCTAAAAATCAAATGACATTCTTTATAAGATATATACTTGCCACAATTTAAGAACAATGTTTTAACCTAAATGCCTTGTCAAGTCCTATTTAAATAACAATCATACACTGCATTAAGTCTGATTAATATCTCACCATTTCTTGTGATAATAAGCCCCCACCCTGGGCATAAAAATGATATGACACTGTTTTCTTATGTAATATCTTATCCATATATCAGGTTATTCTATAAACCCTGTAAAAAAAATCAAAACGAACCCCATAAAAAACCCCCCCCCCCCCCCCCCCCACCAAAAAAAAATACCCCCACAAAAACAACTCAAAAATCACAAACACAAACATCAAAACAAAAACAGTCCACTTTCTAAGATGCATACAACTAAAAATAAAGTCTTTCAAAATCAACACCAGGAAAGTTACCAAAACTTGATCAGTCCTTTCTGTTTTCTCTTTCGATATAAAAAAAAAGACTTTCAGAATCACTTTTTTAAGTTACTTGTCTGAAAGAAAAATAGACCGACCAAGCAAACAAAACTTTTCAAATTTGTATTTTATCATTAACTTTCTTGTCTGTATGTCGGGAAAATTTGCGCTTGCCACAAAATAAAGCACATTGAACCATTCACTAAAAAGCAACAATCTAAATTGGAATTTGAATTCTATTTTTTCTTCTTTTTCAAAAAAGTAGAATCTACTGACATGCATAGATGTGAATGCATAAACAAATGCTCAAACAATAATTATTAAAAAAAGAAGAAAAAAAGCTGGTTTAAATATTGTCAACCAATTATAGAATAGTGTAATGTTGCTTGCTTGTCGTAGGTGAAAATAATAGAGAGGGAATAAGAGAGTAGACAGAGAGAATTAATATGTCCTTGAGTCGTACTCAACCAATTGGTCCAGATAGCAATAGCACATACTTAAGAGGTCTTTAAATAGGTAAGTCCAAACTTTCAGAACACTTCAGTTATTACTCACGAGATACCCACTTAACTGCCAGAAATGTTTGGATTGACATGTCATTTTATTCACTTATCAAGTTCTCTAGTGGGGCTAGTAATTCATTTACATGATTGTAAAAAGATTGTCATGCCAGAAAAAAATAAGGCAACACAAAAAACACTTAATAATCATGTATATTTTGAGATATCTTGGCATGTAACAAGTATAAACTTGATGAAGTTTTGATCTGTTTATCTATCCCTTTGCATAAAAAACCCAAAAAAGAAATGGTAATTTTATGCACACACACAAACACAAATAAAACCCCCCAACGATAGTAGGTCATGGAACCCACAAACTTTTGGTCATTAGTTCAATGCCTAGACTCCTCAGCCACATCCCCTACTTGAATTGTGACAATTGAGAGAAAACATGAAAAAGATGAGACAGTGTGCCTCATTGCAATGAATTTCAGTTTTGTTTTTGTGAGTGTGGCACATCCTAAGAATGACAAATTTCAATCCCCACACACTAGCTGGTTGGAATACATGCATTAATACCAATGGCAAAACATGTATCAGTTTCTTTGTATAATCTGCCTATTTATGCAAACAATCTATCAACTGCATTCTTGAGGCCCGAATTTCCTTATGGACAATAAAGTTATATTATTATTATTATTATTATGTATACACAGGTCAATGAGACATAGTACATGTTGACACTGAGTCACAATAATCTAATCACGCAGGATTTGAGTACAAAATGTCCTTTCAGTTTACGTAAGGTCTGTGTATACAGCCGCTGGGCCGTTAACAAGGGATACAAAAATTACTAGAGGCAGCAGAGTACTGAAGATATGTTGAAGATTTCATAGATTGCCTACGAAACGACCACACACAATGAGAAAGCAATAGATGAAGGCGCTTGAACATATATTCAGACACACAAAGGTTTGTTACTACCAGAAAAATATTGGAACACGCATTGGAGGCTGGCATTCACAAGTTGCCTCTATAATACAAAGGTCACTCAAGAAGAATGGAATGTCACCTTTCCCTCACAGAAGTACTCTCTACAGCTATCAATAGTACAAAGGAAGCAGGGCACCAAAAATAAATGACATACTATACTGTGGCTCTGCTAGACCTGGACGTTTGTAAATGTACGTCAACAATGAGGGCTCACTGTCACCCCTCCTACGTCGGAAAAAATTACAATAATCTTGAATGGGTGGGACTGTAGTATGATTATAATGTTGATGAAAATAATCTTACGGATATACTCGTATTTTGGCAAAATCTCTACAGTTTCTGGTGGACACCAAGGCTACATATAAGTAACTATTGGGCTTATGTGATTAATATTCAACTATTTATAATATTCAGTCATGGTGCCATTTCATTAAAGGATTCTGGAAACAGCGTTGTAATTAATTATTGATCTATGAGTATCTAGCTCTGTATTGAGCAATGCATAATGATTTGGCTATTTGTATGATCTTTGATTGAATGTGCCTAAAAACACCTTTTCATAGCTGGAGGTGGAGCTAGAACCAACACTACTATTCAGTAATATCAAGATTGGTAACTATACAATGAATTAACTAGCCTTTGAACTTTGATATTCAATTCTGGATAATACCAATTTAAGTAAGGAACCATGTGAACAGTACATAACATTTCAAAATCTGAATTGGCATTATTATTATCAAGACCTCAAAGATGTTACATCGATTTTACTTATATACCAATTCCCATTGCAAATTATTTTGCTACCACCCAGAAAAAAAAGAAGTAGACTGGCTTACTGGTACTTTGGGAGGATTGAATTCAGTGTGGTAGATTCTCCCACTTGTTGCATGAATCCATCTTCCTTTGATGCGGTCAATAATTGTGTCAAATGGAACCCTCAAATTAATGACAAGGTCAAGGGGTTCATCACGGAGCAATGATTGAGCCTGTGTCACTGTTCGTGGAAAGCCTGAAAAGGGTAAGACAATGAAAAAATAAACATGAAAGAAATACTGAGTACTATTGTAAACATAATCATAGAGTAAAACTATTCAGCCAAGCTACTTACGCATCATAGGCTGATCATCCTTTTGCTTTAGAATTACAATAAAAAGAATATTTGGCGCTATGTTTAGAAAGGACAAGAGGTTGGAGGGGTTCAATACAAAATTTCTATGTATTTTTATTTGGATACAAGTTTGAAATGCAGTTAACAATCAATATATATAAAGGGGAGCACTGATATGTAATTGTGCAATATTCAGTAATCCAGAAAAACATTGAAGCGTGCCATTTAAAAAAAAAAACCCCCCCCCCCCCCCCCCCTTGAAAGTCTGCACACATCACCAAAGAGGAGTGGATCAAACACAAATTAAATATCAATCAATGGCTATAATCCCTATACTTTAATTAAAATGTATGAATTATCATAACACCAGTTGAATAAATTTAACAATAAATTGAATAACATTCATAAATTATAGGAAATTGATAGGGAAAAAGGTATTCAAAACTTATACACATTACCATCAAGCATCCAGCTGTCTTTTTGCATGTTAGAAAGCTCATACATGATCATCCTGGTCATAATGTGATCTGGAACAAGCTCTCCAGTATCGATGTATCTCTTGGCTGTTATACCGTTCACTGATTTGAACAAAGATGAACAATAATGGACCGTCAATACTCTTTTCATTTTAATAACAAAATAAATATAAAAATCATGATCCAATGCCACTATAATTTAACAAAATCTGTGGTAAATGTAGCATAGCTGTCCAAATTTTTTTAAACTCAAAGATATTGACTCCATTTTGAACTAGCATTTCAAAATCGGACAAAGTCTGGCAACCGGCTAGTTCGTGATCAACTCCCATGGTGCAAGAAAAAATGTGGACTGATAAAAAAGTTACCAAAGTGTGAGTGCATTTAACTTTGACCTGGAAAGCAAACAGTCTGATCTATTCCACTGAAGAGGGGGAGGGGTGGGAAAATGTAAGGTAGTTTTCAAATTATGAATAATGTTAAAGCAGCAATCACTATCAGTGGCCTACTCATATTTTGGAACTGGAACTACTGCCTTTGTGCCTAACATTATCTGTGACACCTATTTATATTTTTATAGCCCCACCCTCACAAAAGGCAGGTGATGTATATTTTCCCCTACTTTCGTAAGAAAACATTGTGTTTCAGTGGCGGGGGGTCAAACTTGACACCTCACTCAGATCTCTAGAACTGGAACACCTTTCCACTATACTATACCATCGTAATTGTCAATTTTAGAATTATATCTTGGATAAAACAAACAAGTAAAATATTTTTGCTACATGCTGTGGTCCTGGCTCCTTTGCTTCATTTAAAAGAAATGCCATGCTCGGTGTTGGTGACCAGGTGTTCATGCATAATTTTAGGTCAAAGTGGTGGTAGGCAATGAAATGGCAATGGCAATTCAATAATAATGATGTAACAAGAAATAGTAACATCTCTTATATATTAAATGTTTGCAATTCATTACAATATGTCTGGTCTCAAAGATCAGTCGACTTACCAGACTTTTCATGTATTTGTTTCCTAAGCAAATCTCCACTAGATAAATGTTTCAGATCAAAATCTTTCATTATTCTTGTAGCTATCGTTCCTTTTCCAGAACCAGGTGCACCCATGATGACAGATCGAAATATTTTGGAGACCACCATAATTTCTAATGCTACTATATCAAGATCAGAGCAAGTTAAGTGTATACAAGTTAAGTATTACTGAGGGGAATGCTAAGCGAAGAAAATATCAATACAAAGTTAACAGAAAGTCATTAATAAGTCCATCTAAATCAAGATCATGAACGCCAGCCAGAAAGTGTAGTAGTGTATGTGACGATGAGCACGGAAGATCAAGAAAACGAAAGGTCAAAGGTAAGTTGATGGAGTGCTATGACTATCATGCACATCCTATTTGTTATGTTTATTTAGAACACAGCCGATAGGAAAATGGCGTCTGGTGGATTCAGAGGATACAACTCCGTGTCTGTGTTTACACCTCTCACACAGTCGCAGCCTCCACCTGACAATGTAAACGCATTTTTATCACTTAAAACAATTAGTAAAATGTATGCCATCTAGTCTATTTGATGGGCATGTTTTGGAATCTTTGCCAAATTTGAGGGGAATACACATGACCAAGGCCAAGGCTACAGAAACTTTGTACTCTGACTCTGACTGACTGACTGTACTGTACTTGTATTGTTGTACTGTGCTGCTAACTGTTGTGTTGTTTGTCAGTGGTGTAAATTGTAAATACTGCCTGCTTTCCTGCATATATTATTGCGTGGCTTACTATGTAACATATATGGAACACATCAGGCTGGTCTCCTGCTTGCCAGATGTATATATCATAATATATGTTGTTATTGTTATATGCCTGTTTGGGTTGGTCAGGGAGTCCTGCTGACTGCTGTGCTGTACTGTGTGTGTTACCATGGGTGCTTTTTTATACTTTTTATTTATGTTTTTATATATCTTTATTTTTTAAATGAACTTTTTACTCATTTGTTTGGTTAATGTACACTGTACAGGTTAGGTATTTATTCCCATTGGTGGTCCAGTTGAAGTTGTTATTGTTCATTATTACCTTACACTTACATTCAAATAGGTATCTCTTTCGAGTGAATTTCTATTTTTATCCTTTAAAACCCTTAGACTTTAGAATTAGAAGCCCTAAACACCTTCTAGTTAAACCCTAATTTCCTAATCCTAATCCTTAAAAAAAACCCGAACCCTACCCAAGTATGATTCAAATGATTGGTCATTTGATGATAAATATGAATCCGCCCATGTGAATAAATATATAATACCTAAACCCTAACCCTAACATTTGCCATTTGTTCTTCTTTTCATCACAGTGAGACTGCTTTGTTTTACGAAAATGCATTGAAAATTGATATAAAAAATATAGATAGTTACTATGTGTTGATTCATCAATTTGACAATTAACTTGTTTTTCCTCAGACCATCCTCGAGTGCAGAGTTTGTAATGAGATCTTCCGTTTTCAAGGAGACAAAGTTCCTAGGCTTCTCATTTGTGGACACACATGCTGTCACCAGTGTCTTACACGACTGCCACTACATGGGAGATCACTCTTTTGTCCGTTTGATCGACAGCCGACTGAGATAGGAGACTCTGGAGTATGGGGCCTAAAGAAAAATTTTGCTCTGCTTGAATTGCTTGAGAAACTGCAGTTTACTCATGTTAATCCTGCACCAGCTATACCAGAAATAATTTTAGCACGGGAACAAAGTGTAAGTCATTTGAATTATCATTTAGTTACGGTTGCGCCAACTGGAAGAAAAATTTTGGTCTGAATTGTATTATTCACAGTTTATCAATCACTGAATTTCCAGCTAAGAAGTCAGTTTTTAGATAAACTTGGATCTATTTGAATTTTTGTGCATCATGCATCTGAAAAATGAAGTTCGTTACCTATGAGGAATGGACATTTTTTTATAAAAGAATATATTTTGTTATCAGAATTGATTAAATGATGACACATCCGATCTTCTTTGAAACCAGGACATTATTTGAGATATTTTAATATATACATGGTAATACACGTTTTATACCTTGTTTTTGTCAACAACAAATGGTTTTCATTGGTTGTTAGTGTGAATATCAAACATTTTCAACTTCTGTTTTCAGCTGGCCATAACTTGTGATGAAAATGAACAGCACGTGGCAGTATTATTTTGCACTGTGTGCAGCACACATTTGTGTATAGAGTGTTCAGAGATTACTCATTCAACCCGTACTCTTGCAAGACATAAAAGAGTGCCTATATCAGAGAAGCCAAAAGAAAATCCCAAGTGTATGTATCACCCAATGCATCTGGTCGAATTTGTCTGCTTGGAGGATGAGTGTAAGACATCTCCATTAATGTGTTACATTTGTAAAGACTATGGACGGCATATGAAGCATAAGGTAAAATGGAATTTTCATTTCATAAAATAGCAACTCAAAGATATATTTATATTATAATTATAATGCTTTTAGATATAGCTACATCAAAGTTGTGTGTTTATAAGAATATACATAAGGAGAGGTAGGGAAAGAGTGAAAATGGAGATCAGTTAATAGTCTGGTAAATAGAAGTAACGAGATGTAAATTGATGAATATTATAATGCTTTGACTTACTTTACGGAAGAGGAAGTCGTATGGTGAGGTATAAGAATGGAGTTGAACTTTCGAGCTATATAAGTTAAAAATATATCAATGGAATCACTATTAATTTGACATATATGATAAGAACAACTTAAACCTAATGGCGTGTTCAAACCACACAAGATGATAAAATAACCATCAAACTTATGAATTTTATAACGATGCTAGTGAAAAAATAAAGTAATATTACCAAGAAAATATTGCGTCATGTAAAGAGTATTGTTCAAAATGGTTTGTTGAGCCCCCATTTAGCTGAATGACATTTTGACGTCTTTTTTTTCTACATGAATATGGATTTTCTTATCAGCTGTTGGTCAATTCGGTCCCAGCATTGCAAAATTGATTGTTTTAGAGCTTTTAGACTGGTTTACAATTGATAATATTAAGAAAACGATGTTCTTTTTCATCGGTGAACACCATTCATTGTTGTATTTTCTATGTATTCCCAAGCATGCCCTCCTAGACAATGCTGCGGAGCAAGTTCGTTCATCCATCACCAGTGCAATTCAGCATATCAGGTCTTTTGCAGAAGAGGTAACAGATTCAACACGAAAAATCACAGGAATCATCCGAGACATTGAAGGCAGTGTTCAAGTTTTCCAGTCTTCTGAGGGAGATGCCACAACACAGGTATGATCATTTTTGCTTTCTTTCATTTTAATCTTGATTTATAGGTCACAGACACAACCCATCCATTACTTTGCTGTCTTTTACTTATCTCTCTATTATTTTTTTCACCATATCTTCTCCTTGTACTTCTTTGCCATTTTGTTTTCCACAAGCAAGTATTGAAACGGGCAGCCTGGTGTAGGGGTTTTTCCACACGCAAGTAATGAAACGGGCAGCCTGGTCTAGGGGTTTTTTCACAAGCAAGTATTGAAACGGGCAGCCTGGTGTATGGGTCTACGCATTGGATTTTGCTACTGCTACTGGTTTGATTACCTTTGATAAAGTTGCATAATCTGTACATAGTGCTGGAGGAGGATTTTTATTCAAAGGCGGCCAAATCAAATGAATCAGGACTCTTTATTCCTCTATTGAATTTGTAACTGCATACTTCCTTGCATCTGATCAATGATATGATAATGTATTCTGTTGTTTCATGCTTTGATTGATCTGTGACTTTTGACAACAGGTTCAGGGTACAGCAGAAAAAGCCAGACTGAAGATTAAAACCTATTTCTGTGAGTTGCGTGAAAACCTGGGTCGGCAAGAGATGGCAGCCCTGGCTGCGGTGGATACACATATACGTGAAAAGCTATGCTCACTACGCCAGCAACAAGAAGATATGGTCATTTTGATGTCTCAGATATCGTCTGTGCGCCAGCAATGCGAAGGAACGCTGCAGCAGGTTTGTATATTATATGTATTTAAGTATCTATTTTTATACAAATCCATAATAACTATCTATCCATACAGTAAGTCTTCTGCCAATTATTTCACCATCAGTTATGCAACATGCTCACTGAACCTACAGAGTCACTTGGCAAGTCTATACGATATATTCCCTTTCAGACAGTTTGTTTCGGGAATAAATGGGTATTTTATCATGATATTAATGTTCACATTTGATCTTTCTTCTAACACATTGCCAGATCTGTTAATTTAAATTTTAGATTTCAAGTAGTGACTAAGTTTCAACTTTTCATGACAGACTAAACATTTTTTTAATCATTCAATTTGAACAGGATGACACCAAAATTCTTTTGGCAAAATCTGACATCAGTAATTTGCTCGACACTCTTCAGAAGCAACAGCAACAGTTTGTAGAACTTCCAGACCAAATATTGGAGCCTACTATCCCCATCACCTTTACAAAGGTTTGACTTTTTTTAGATTTTTAGTCGCTTTAGAATTTGTAATAGAGTGTTGTAATTATTTTTCGACTGCATTTATTGCATAACTTATTTTGTTCCTGTAGCATATGCTTTTCACATTATTTGTCATTTATGGCTAAATTATTATCGGTCATTCATGTTTCACAGTAATAAGTTTTTGTTTTTCCCATTTTAGTTGCTTCTAAATCTCAGTGGGCATTTCTTTTTTTATATATTTTTTTATGTATTTAGAGAAGCCCCTTTTGGCATGATATAATTATTGCATTTTAACTGTTTAAAGTTTTATTTTGGGTTTGTAGGCGTATAAATGTTTTCTATCACTTTTGAAATGAAAAAGTGTTAATTTAGTCGACATGAATGTGAATTTGAATCATTCCAGGACAACAGAGTACATATTGGTCCCAAAATTGAAATGCGGGTCGTCACTCTCGGTTTGGACGGGGCTGGCAAGACAAGCATCCTGTTCAAGTTGAAACAAAACGAATTCATCCCCACTATTCCCACAATAGGTAAGGAAAGGAATCAACAAAATGTGGTGATTGCTCTTGTCGACAGTATATTGTATTACAGGATGAATATGTTGTACCTCGCTACTGAATACTTAATACATAATAATAAATGGCATTTATATAGCGCTTATCCACGATCATCACCATGCTCTAAGCGCTTTGCAGTAGCACATTTACCTTGAGGTGTAAGCAACGGAACACTCAACACTTAATACGCCACACGCTGCCTGTTAAGCGCGAAAACAATTTTTGGACAAGGACAAGCGCAGCTTACAACCAAGAGGACCTCCGAATTTAATGTCCATCTCTGATAGAATGAGGTAAGCAGGGCAACGTGTCTTACCTAAGGACACAAGTGCCGGTGAGCCAATACATTTAATTATGTATATATTTTTTGTCATTGACGGGTTTAGAACCCAGGAGGTCACCCGTCCATTCACTGGCCACGATAGACGTGGCTTGTCAACACCAACAGTCGAATCATGTTCATTGTTCGGCTACCGACGGAGTGATATATCTGATAAAATTCCTTGCTGTATGATATACAGCCCATGACTTAAAACTTACAGACTGGATTACTTTTGTCATTTTCAAATGAATGAAGTGCTGTATATTATTACATTGGAGGATTCTTCAAGGCTTTTACAATAGTAATAATGGTGACCTGCTGAAGCTATGTAGACTTGAGTAAAAATCGGAGTATGTCTGTCTTACAAGTCCCTTTGCTGAAGGTCTTCAAACAGAGGATGATGCCTGTTTATACATTTTTACAAAGACTTTCAAACTGGTTAAGTAGATTGCTTTACTCAAATGCAACAGCAACAAAAATTCAGTGCTGAAAACAAGAAAAATCACTTTTTAGCAAGCCGTTTGAAAATATAAAGTTTTGATAATATCCTGGGTAAAAGTGATTGGAGAATGAAATTTCTGTTTGATGTTTGAATTTACAAGATTATGAACGAAGGTATAATTAATTTCCCCAGGTTTTAATGTTGAAACTGTTGAGTACAAAAATTTCAAGTTCACTATATGGGATGTTGGAGGGCAGCACAAAATAAGACCTTTGTGGAAACACTACTACTTCAACACCCAAGGTATTTTAGCTTGTGTCATCATTTAAACAGAGAACAATTTTAGTTTCCATCTTGTCTTAGCTGCCATTTCTTTCTTCTAACATGTTTGGGTTTTTTTTTGGCTACTTCTTCGTAGGGTAAAGTGGTGTGCTTTTATTTGTTGTTAAGAATAGCGATCTGAAAATAACCCCCCAAAAATAATAAAAGCTAAAGTCTGTGTCATTTTGATGGAGATTGGCGTAAAATTTTATTTCAATTAATGAGAGAAAGTTGAGTATTCAATTGATTGGTTTTAATTTCATGGTTTTAATGATATTTTAAAAATATAATGACTTTTACTATTTACAACTATAAATAGAGTTGATTAGAAATGAATCATTTTTCAAATGTTGACATTGCATCGTTTATTTTCATAGAAAAAACCACTAGAACAGCATAGGCGTTTGATCTCCAAATAACTTACCCTGTCTTTGTCATTGCAGCTGTGATATTTGTGTTAGACAGCAGTAACAGGGAGCGGTTAGAAGAAGCACAGAATGAATTGGTCAAGTTGGTGCAAGAAAAAGAGCTGAAAGAAGCCTCTCTACTGATATTTGCTAATAAACAGGTAATGCAACTGTATGTTTTGTGAACAAGTATAGGTACTTTCTAAGATATATATGCATTCTGCAAGCAGTCTTGAATACATAACGATGCGATATTGCAATGATGTATGATTTTTACCTCAAATACTTCTCCCTACTCTGTAAACAATATTATGATCAAGAACACTTGACCCAGGTGGCGGCTCCCAGGTGTCCTATAACTGAGGAGTCATCACCAGGGTAACAGCAAAGTGTTAATCGGTGTAATGTACGGACCTCATGGTATATTGTTGTCCATTTCACTGGTAACAGTGTTATAACGTAGTGGGCTCATCACCTGCTTGTCTTATACTCCTGATGCAGAGTCTTTCCAATCATGTGTTAGGTGATGAGGAGAGGTGTCCTCATTCAAATTTTTGTTTATTTTTATAAAGTCATTTGCACCCTTCATATGGTTGGCACCTACACTCCTTTTTACAGTTTGAAGGGGACTTGATAAATAAAAGAACACTTAAGAACACATGGATATATTTCTTGCAAATATTATATTCACATGTAATTATCTCACTTCTTGGGAGTTTTTAAGATTCATTTTTTCTTCTGAACTACAGGATGTGTCCGAGTGTGTGACAATCGAGGAAATTACAGAACAGTTTGGCCTTCTCAAGTTGTGTTGTAATCGAAGCTGGCATCTACAAGCTTGTGATGGCAAAAGTGGTCAAGGCTTGTACGATGGTTTGGAATGGCTGTCTCGGCAAATGGTGGCTGCAGGTGCCCCTGAACTAGCATAAAGTTGACATTTCTGCATATTTATAGATATGTATTATGTGTGTATATATATGAATACAATAATATGAATGTGTTTGTGTATATTATTATTAAATGTTCTGTTTGATAATTTTTTGCATTTAAATATTCAAATCAGGATTTATGGCTGTGGATTTCATTGAATTTGAATGACTGGATTTTAGAATGGAGATGGTTGTCTCATACCTTCCCTTGTTGACATCAGGCTTTGGTTAGATTTTATTTGAGGCTCAACTTTAAAAAAACCACCAGTATCTCTGTTCACATGTCTGAAAATAGGCTGTGAGTGTGTCTATATGTGTGTGTGTGTCTATATGTGTGTGCGTGTGTCTATATGTGTGTGTGTGAGTGTTTGTTTTAGGGTGATAACAATTCTAAGTAAACTAGCTTGGTGAATATGTGATATTTTATAACTGAGGGAAATAGTAGCCGACTTGCCACCCATACAAATGTGATTGATATAATGTTTATGTATACATACATGCCTGGATATCGTTGTTATATTTGCCTCTTGTTGTAAGGCATGGATCTATTTTACCGTACACATCTCTTCTATGATATGGATTCTCTTGTTTCGTGTATTTTGACCTCTTGTTATATATTATACATGTATGAAGTCGATACTTATTTGAAGACCCCTTGGCGAGAGACCAGTGATTAGATACTTAATCCATTATTGAAAGTTTTTCAAAACAATTCACTCTGGTGATAATCAGACACATTTTTGCCGTTCCGAATTCTCATCTTTTTATTCTAGCAGCTTACGTTCAATAATGTTGATCTGAAATAGCTTGAGATGTCCCTAGCATTTTGTATTAATTGCTTTTGAATGTACAATATTTAATATTTTTGATTGATGTCAGTCGTTGTAAAGTCAAAGCTGTCAAATTATATGCTTCTGACATCTATTTAATCATTGTAAAGTGAATTTTTTAGGATGATAAATAGAATTTATGAAGCGCTTTCATATTGCAGCATATAAAAAAGAGTCAGATTGAAGTGCAGCAAAATTGACAAAATTGCTCCAACATTGATTTTTGTATTTTTATATCTCATCAAAATTCAAACTAGTGTCAAATTCAGGGTGTTTGTGTTAAGAGAGTAGAATAGTCTGTAAGGCTGCATCATTTTATCAAACTGTCAATAGATTTCTCTGCCTTTAGCTGGGTACTCATTCGTGTGAGAAACAAATTTGTAAAGACTCCCCTAGGGATTCAACATCGGTGGCTCTGCCAGGATTCAAGTCGGGAATATCTTGATCTAGAGGCGGGCATCCTATGCTCTCAGCCACCGACGACAGTTAAGATTTATGACAAACATTGGGTGCTTCATTGCTACTGTCTTTTTGGTGCTAATTGTGGATTTCAATTTAACTTTAGATACATTCATCTATATTTAAAGATAAATTACTGCAATGATAAAGAAACAGTACCAGTGTCTCTGTGTTCCCAAAATTCAAGTTTATGTTATGTGCTGATGACAGATATTTGGGTGATTTTCTCGAGGTTATTAGCTGCTGAATCGTCCTTCGTGTTTTCAGGCCCTTTTGGATAGAGAGTATCACAGACTTGACAATAAATTTTTATATAAACAGCTTCTTGTTTTATCCGTGGGCAAGATGCTTTACTCCGATTGCCTGACTTGACCAAGGGATAGGAATGGGTGTTGCATGGAAAGTAATCTGTGGAGAGTTGCATCTGATCTAGAGGGTGATAAACTGTAACAGAAATTTTTTCAAATGGCAAACACCTAAAGGGAAAAAACAGTGGTTGTGTTTTTGTTGTTTTGTTTTTGTTGTTTTTCTGTAAAATTTGCAAATAACTTTTTGCGACAGCTGGTCTTTTTTTCAGGGATGTTACTGTTTAGATTGTTATCCCACAAGAGAGTAGACGGAGGGCATCATTTTAACTTTGATTTGATGAAGTGGACTTGTTGATCTGGGCCTAATAAATAATGTCATTTTGGTTTCATTTAAAGACATCAGTGATTTATTCTTCTCAACAATGCTTCATTTTAACTTCTCTGAATTTGTCACACATGTACATTACAGTACAGGGTCAATGAAGAAAATACAAAATAAAAGTATTTTATTTGTATAGAAACAGTACATTAGACTGTAGTACAATAGATTTTATTTATAAAATACTGATCAAATTTGACATAAATATAAATGATGATATTTGTACTTTGGAGAATAAAGCATAACAAGACATCTTTGATAATACATGTAATATTTGCTTTGCATAAATCATTTATGGATAATATACTATTATGTTTGAATAAATTTCTCTTCAATGTTACATTCAATGTTTTTGTTGAATGAGGCTATGAAATAAAATGTTCTCAAAAAGGATTTTTCCATGTGAAACCATCTCACTTGTGGTTTTTTTTACCCATTCCTCAATTTATTTTTTTACTAACTATACTACTCTCTCTCTCTGTCTCTCTGTCTCTCTCTCTCTCTTTCTCTCTCTCTCTCTCTCTCTCTCTCTCTCTCTCTCTCTCTCTCTCTCTCTCTCTCTCTC
>JARFNW010143608.1:0-10144 GCA_031763155.1 Dirona albolineata | reverse complement strand
ATTTACCATTGATGAAACGAAGTAGGCATACACAATTGCAACCAGTGCTACTTTTGTCGCATTTGTTACTTATTGTCTGCTCACAATGGAGATAGGCGATTATTTTTGGGAATAAACGGAAAGGGAGTAGGAAGGAAGACGCTGGTTCCCTGTAGCTGCTTAATTCTATATATTATTACATTATTATATCTCCCGGTAAATTTGTGGTATTGTGTCATCATACATTATTATCTCAATCCCCGAATTCAAGGATACCCAGTCAATAGATTAAATAGATAAATAGATAAATTCCCTTTATTCATCTCAGGGGGAAATCTGTCTTTAGTAGGATCTATTCCGAGGGAGGACCGGAATCATCCAGGCGTCAGCCGCAGTGCAGCGCCGCATAGTGGGATCAAGGTCTTGAGAAAAACTCCAGTTTCCACCGGGGGCGTGGGAGGGAGAGGCAGAGGTTGGATCGGATATAATACAGAGAGGGGTGGGGGGGGGGAGACGAGAGGCACCATGGGAGAGGCGCAGAGAGAGAGAGAGAGAGAGAGAGGGGGGGGGGAGAGAGTGTGTGTGTGTGTCGATTCTTACGTTAATGACAGTACCTACCTAGTTGCTTTGATGTGTAATGGGGAAGATGTCAATCCAATGGGTTGCACACGATGATGATGTGTGGGCCCACCCACACGACTTAATAATAGATAGTATTATTATTGGTCCACGGATAAAAGATTCAAGTTAAGGATTGCAATCATGTTGGAGATGTCATCAGCATCAGCCGTCAGATAATACATTTTAGTCCTGACATATTATTATAAGCATATTTTATTTCATGTGTAAAGAGGAGGAACAGGAATAAGAAAGGAGACAAAAAAAAACTGCAGCAATTATCCTGGTTCAATATTCCCTGCAATTCGTCGCTGGAGGGTGACGCCGGCTATAATTATTATAATAATAGTAATGGTAGTGGTAGTGTGTTTGGATTAGGTAGTGGGAGTATGAATGAAGTATTGACTGGAGGATGGTTAAAGACATAACGACCTGATCTAGGGAATACCCCGGGGAATATAATCATCATACGTTTCCGGATATTGATGTCTATCCTGAGGGGATAAAAGCGTTATGGAAATATGTAGGACTAGACTAACTGGTGGAATTTTTAAATCGTGATTTAAATTTATAACGATTCACGACTTATTTTGTATATCGACAGTAAAGTAGTAGTAGTTAAGTAGTAGTAGTAGTGGTGGTGGTGGTGGTGGTGGTGGTGGTGGTGGTGGTAGTAGTGGCAGTAGTGGCAGTGGCAGTGGTAGTGGTGGCAGTGGCAGTGGTAGTAGTGGCAGTGGCAGTAGTAGTAGCAGTGGTAGTAGCAGTGGCAGTGGTAGTAGTGGCAGTGGCAGTAGCAGTAGTATGTTCTCTTCTTAACATGAACGCGGCTTCATATATTTATGTTTATTTTGGTACTAATGATTTACATCCAGGTGAACAGGGTTTTTGGGAGGATTGTTTTTTCCATCTATCCAATGAAACACCCACCCAGCCATCCACTTACCCAACAGACCCGTTTACCTCTCCATCCACCTACAAATCCATGTATCCAATGAAACACTCACCCAGCCATCCACTTACCCAACAGACCCGTTTACCTCTCCATCCACCTACAAATCCATCTATCCAATGAAACACTCACCCAGCCATCCCCTTACCCAACAGCCCCATTCACCTATCCATCCACTTACACATCCATCTATCCAATGAAACACTCACCCAGCCATCCCCTTACCCAACAGCCCCATTCACCTATCCATCTATTTGAACCCACTCACCCACCGTCTACCAACTGATTCACCCACCCACTCCTGCATTAACTCACCCACCCACCCATCCATCCATCCATCCATCCATCCATCTATTCATTCATCTATTCACAGCATCAGCACCCCAATGGAAATCCTCGTCCATGCCACACCAGGAGACCGGGTTCCAGACAGAGTTGGAAGGACACAACTTAAAGCTGGACTGCAAGGCCAAAGGTCATCCAAAACCCAACATCAAATGGATTAAGGATGGAACGCCTATTCGCAAGAACACCTCTCCTAAGATGGTGGTAAGCGCTTTCATACCAACAGCCTTTCATACCAACAGCCTTTCATACGAACAGCCGCAGTTAGAAATACATTGACATAGATAGTTTAACTAAATTCATATCATATATAAAAAAAACCCAAAAAATCACAAATCAGTGGCAGTGGCACTTCTGTGATAGATTAAGTTCTGTGTCCCTGTAGAAATAAATAAATAGTGTTATAGTTTTTCTTAGAATTTAGAGTGACAGTGGAATCTTTAGGCCCAATATAACCAAAAAACCTCTCACAAAAATACTTTTATAATTTTAAATTCATAATTTGAACTTTTAAAAAAATAAATGTATCTAGATATGTGGCGATAACAATGATAATCTCGAATATAGTATTATGTTGTTCTCCTAATGTTTTGTAATAGGGAATAGGGAACTGACTAGAATTTCATTTGATAATATTTGATTTGGTAGTTACCTGCATATTTGGCCTCTGTATGAGGAGCGTTTGTTAAGCGTTTGTTAAGCCATTTATTTATACCTTCGGTAAAATATAGACGGTTGCAGGGGTATTTCATCCAACTATATAAACTTGTACGTAACACGTGGGCAATATTGATATTTCAGATTTTTTAAAATTTGGTAGTGTTAGAGGGGGATTATTAAAAATTCATATGGAAAGATTTAACACCACTTTAAGGGGGCATTCTTTTGTTTTTTGGACAGCATCTTCAAAAGTTTGGAACGGCCTAATGGCTGAAACTAGAACTGCTTGTTCAGTTAATAGTTTTAAAAATGGGATTGACCGGGAGAGAAGTTCATTGATGTATAGATTTAATTATTGAAATTGTATTTGTCACTGCTTGTTTATAACTAATGAGATAGGGTGACAAAGGCCATTTAGGCCTACGTCAACCCTTCTAATGGTATGGTATGGTATGGTATGGGTATGGAATGGTATGGTATGGTATGTGATAGGGTGACAAAGGCCTTCTAATGGTATGGTATGAGAAGAGACACATTTTAAAGTGTTAATTACTTTCATTCTCTTCATGTGATTCCTCTCTCTAGACTAAAAAGTTTGGGCTGATGTTGGAGAATATGACCACGGACATGAGTGGTAACTACACCTGTGTGGTCAAGAACAAGCATGGCTCCCTGAACTGGACTTTTATCCTGGACGTACAAGGTATGACGGTAGTTGCACTGTTATACGCTTTTCCGTTAATTTGCTTCTCTACTGCTTTTTTTTGCATTCATTTATCTTAAAGTAAAATTAAAGTAACATTTTTGAAGCAAGTAAGATTAGCCATTTCTTAATCATACATATTCATCATATACAACCATTTTCTATTTTAAAATTTGTCTCAAACAATACAAGCAATAAGTTACGTCAAGATTTTTAAGTTGAGTTAAAGTTGACAAGAAAAATATATGTAGTTTGCATTTTTGCTTGGAAAGTTATTATTTTTTCAAACTGGCTGATGTGATTTTTGTTTGACCTCTCTTTGGTCTGCTTCGCTCTCCTCACGACTGAATAAATGGAGTATGGTATTGTTATCTATACTTTCTCAAACCTCTTTATTAAACTTTTCATTCAACAGCTACAGTCTGGCCGTTAGTGTTGGAAGGACCAAGGAACCTCACACAGATGGTTGGCTCCAGTGCCAAATTCCGATGCCGAATTCTCAATGACGACCGAGCTGTCATTAGGTGGATTAAAGTTAACCCAAAAAAGGAAAAACGGCCTAAGAATTCTGTAAATATGATTTTCACCCTACGTTATTTAATTTTAGTGTCTAGATTTTTATGACTAATTACTTGTTCGAATTTTGAATATATCAGTTTTACTCAAATCATAATGCAAATAAGATGCTGAAATAGGGTTTCCACTACCAAATTCTTACCTATTCATACATATTCTTACCTATTCTTACCTATTCTTACCTATTCTTACCTATTCTTACCTATTCTTACCTATTCTTGCCTATTCTTACCTATTCTTACCTATTCTTACCTATTCTTACCTATTCTTGCCTATTCTTGCCTATTCTTACCTATTCTTACCTATTCTTGCCTATTCTTACCTATTCTTACCTATTCTTGCCTATTCTTACCTATTCTTACCTATTCTTACCCATTCTTACCTATTGTTTGAACACCCCTGGATGACCAGGACAGTATTTGTTTGATCTCTTTAATAACCTTTGCCTGACACAGGCAATCAGTTTTTTAAATATGAATTCCTTGTCAGTCGACTGTCGGTGTTGATAGATGGCAGACATGATATATATTATATATATGCATATATATAATTAAAAACATGTCAGAGACAGCGACAGGTAGATTAGGTTGGAAGCAAAGGTTGACAGCAATTTACAAACGCCAGCCCAGGCGGTTAACTCTTCAGAACAAGATTTGAATTTTTTCATAGATTATGATTTTTAAATTTAATTTTACACAGTTTAGCATGATTTTAAAATGTATGATTTAGAATTTCCAAATGGTCTAGTTTCACTTTCTTTAGCAGTTTTTAAACATATGTAAACGATTACTGAGCACAAATTGGTGTAATAGTAGGAATGTATGTTATGTGGTTGAGTTTGCAAAGTCATTTTGTAATAAGTTGAATTTACTCATTCTGCTTTGAAAAGATGGCGGCAGCAGATTTCTGCTCATGATCTCTTACCTTAAGCAAAGGGAAGTAACTCAACCCTAATTTCGAAGTGAAGTTTTAACAAATCTATTTAAAACATGATTATCCAATGTGACCAGTAAGCGTTGTGGTGTTTTGCATTGGTTGTTGCAGCATTAGATATGACGCTATATTCCATGGGAAATTGCCCACATAGCAACCGCAAGTAATATTTGTAACGCGATAATGACTTTAGCAATTTCAAGACTGGAATTGGAATCCATGATTGATAACTTACAGTAAGGTTTGGGATAAACTTTTTACACCATGCTAATTAAATTTAAGTAAAGCGTAAGTAAAGTCATTGCCAGGCAGACTTAACGACGCAATAACCCAAGTTTCCTAATGGGATATCTAATTCAGTCATCCATCAATTTTCCCCCGTCTTTAAAAATCTGCTCTCAAGAAATTCATTTTCATTTACATATTTGATGTTGGTAACTTGAAACTTTGTTTTGTCTTGCATTAATCACCAGGCTAAAAAGATACGTACTGTTCGTACTAGTAGAATTGACTTACAGAGCTGCTGCTTGTCCATCTCATTAGGATTTTTATCTGTTAATCACAATTTATTGACACTATTATTATCTTCTTCTTTATTTTTCTCAGTTCCTGCCAGACGGAGATGACCCACAAGTCCTGCTGCTGCAAAACATCAAGCTGGAAGATGAAGGAGAGTATCGCTGTGAGGCCGGCAACACTGGGGGATTCAAGTACAGCTCTGCCTGGCTTACCGTCATCGAGCCTGCCATTAGAGCCTCCAGTAAGAAGAAAGACAATTATGGTTTTTTTTACAGACTTTTGTCCTGTGTTTGTACGTGCGTGTGGAGTGTGGAGCTCGCCGGTTAACGGGCGGTCGGGTGTGCACACTGACTAAAGTATCTTCGATTCTCACACGCATAAACGCGGGCCAATCAGTCTGCACATTGTGTTGTTTGTTAACCATGTTTCATCAGACATTTTTCTTTTCTTTCTTTTTTCCTTTTTTTTTTTTTTTTCATTGTTTGAACAAAGACAGGATGGGTAATGATTTCTTCAATAGTTTTCTCACCGTGAATTCACATGTGGTTAGTTGTGAAAAGATCTAAAAACGTGAACAAAAGACTTATTTCACAAATATCTTTAAGATTTATAAAAACGATTCAGATTTCAACAATTTCTTTTGCTTCGTGGGATTAGTGTTGTTTTGTTTTATATGATACTTGCCACAGGAGATATATTTTAGAATAGCTTTATGAATAATTTATTATTTAATCTCTTAATGGAGCTATTGTGTCACATTTACGACAGATTATAAATGACCGGTATAATTTACTTTATACCTTTAAATGAAAATTCTCAAGCAGACTACCAAAATGTTTTATCACATAAGATTAGTTTGGGGTATGCGCGTGTTTATGGACTAATTACTTTATTTGAATTTCACTATATTTGATGTTTTTCCACATTCCTTTTCCTCAGTCCCTCCTGAAACCTTTGGCAATGAATTGGACTCAGCTCAACCCACGACAAAACGACCTCGCCGAAAGAAGGGACGAAAGAATAAGAACAAGTCCAAAAATTCTAAATCACGGACCACCACGACAATGTTCCCCACATTTCCATCGTCTTCATCGCCACCATCGACACCCAGTTCCAGCTCTCTCGATTACTTTGGTATGGAACGTACGACCATGACAAAAGTATGGCCCTTTGGGGAGACTAATGACGTGCCTGGCGGCTTTCCAGATAACCGATACTATCCTACCGGGAATGGCGGCTACCCGTACGAGGGAAATAATGGCGACGGGCTTTCCTCAGAAGGAAAGGTAGGGAACGCCAAGGCTGGCAGTGACGACAGTCCCAGTGGAAATATAAGCGCCTGGAAGATTTACACGATAGTTGGAGCTGTTGGCGGTGTTGTGTTGTTGATTGGCCTGGTGGCCATTACCATAGCGCTGTGCTGTCCCAAACAAGAGGGTGGTGTGTACAAGTCCACAAATGTGTAGTATAATATCGTGTCATGTTGGTTGGAAGCTGATGATAGTCATTTACTTCATGTTTTGAAATGAATGCCTTGTAATTTTTTATATTTTTTTTACATTTTTTTAAAATTATCCAAGATATTGGAGGGGCTGAGAAGGACTGCTGTGACTTGTAACGACTAAAGTACGTCAAGGAAGGATGCAGTATATTATTATTGCAACTCAAAAAAATGACCTTGAACTTTAAAACAGTTTATTAGAAACAAAATGGCAAAGGAGCGTTATGAGCAGCAAATGTCGTCGGCTTCTTGGGCTGTATTTAAAGAGAATGAGAAATTGTAAATGAGACGTGGCTGAGATGTGTTTGTATTTTTCCTGATGTAAGAAAATTTTCTTTGAAAAAAGATTTCATATTTGCCATGAAGCCATTGACATGTCGAGTGTGTTTGTTAGATTCATTCATTTTGGATACAATACACTTTATTCGATGGATGTTCAAAAATGAATTTTCAACGCATGGGATCATTTATCTTGATTCTTTCAGGTATAACATGTTATCGATGAATCAGTGATTGATTGTAACGTTTGAACATCATAAAGGCTTTACGGTACATATGTGTTTTAAATGGAAAAAAGTATGATTGGCTTAAATATGTACTTATGAATTTCTAATGTTGATAAGGTTGATAGATAGATCTCTCCTGAGAATTTTGGGGGTATTGCCTAGAATGTTAATGGAAAATTGACATTGTGTACTTATTTATTTACCATGAGTCATTGATTTTTACCCTTTTTTTTTCATGTAAAGATGTGCAATTGTTTGAAAATAATGAATTTGATAAAACTCGTTCAAGGTTTGTTCCTGTACCTGACAGAGAGTCACGCAGCATTATATATTGTGTGAATTAAATTTTATGCATAACAATTATTATAACATGTTTTCTGTTCTAGAGTACATAGTAACTAAATGAAGTTTTGAATCTGAAGATCATAATTATTCTATTATTATATGTGACCTGATTTCTGTAGCCAGGTGAGATAAATTGTGGAATTTTCAAGGGGGGGGGGGGAAAGGGGCATATATATATATGCATTTTGAAAACCATCATTTCCATTTATTTTTTTTAATCACCTGTCACTGTCAATCCCATTATAATGCCTCTGTATAAGTTAAAGACAATGTAATTAGCCAGGCGTATGTGCCTAAAAGTTGGTTATGGGAATCAGGTCATGTCTTTGTTAGATTGAGCATATTGTTTGATCTATTGATTTTTATTTATGGATGCTTCCAAATGTTGATTTTTTTTGTACACACTATTAACGTTTTGTTGTTTTTATGTGTTATAATGAATATTATTATAAATGAACCTTTCAAATCAAGGTCCAAGTAATTCCCATCAAACTAATCATGATTTGCTCTCATATAAAATCAAACTTTGTAAGATATTCATCACCGTGACTGTCCATACGCCTGACCATACGACTGTCCATACGCCTGACCATACGACTGTCCATACGCCTGACCATACGACTGTCCATACGCCTGACCATACGCCGCATTCTAGTATTATGATGTCATTGTTTGCTGATTCAAATATTATTTCAACTTGACGATAACACCCTGATAACATTACTATTACACCCTGATAACATTACTATTACACCCTGATAACATTACTATTACACCCTCATATGAGGCTGTGACATTGGGTCGTCCTGTGATGCAGGACAAAATATTATATATCTGGACATTTCAGACATTGAGTGCAGAAAACTGTTGGGGACTATTTCTCAGCATTTATTATGCATCACTATTCTCAGTATTTGATACTTGAAAGAATCTCGAAAAGTGATGATAAGCTGAGAAATTAATCTCAAAAAGTTGCGCACGTGATGGTGGACAAAGTAGTGGTCGGATACCTATTTTATAACTAGCTGATGCTTAGATGTTTCATGAAATCAAACATGCGTATTTCCTAACGGTAATGATTGTAACGGTAATGATTGATCAAGTTTTGATTTATGTACTTAATTCTGTTGATCAATCTTTTGCCTTTCATCACATGCGCCGCAGAACAACCCTTTTTCACTGCCTCATATGCGCACTGTAAACTTGCTCTCATCATCAAGTAGAATCAAATGCTCAAGTGATCAAGTTGGGTGAGGGTAACAAGATTGATTTTGACAATTGAAAGGCATGCAGAATTGATTTGACAAGTCTGATGTCAAGGAGCTAAGAATAATCAAAGAAGTTATATCAAATATTCAAATTGAACGACTGTTTTAGATTGATAAACCTTCCTACAGAGCTGACAGCATTATTTGTCAGTATTTCCACAACCGACATAATATTTTACGTTAAATTCTTACATTCATTAATAATATTGCTATCACATGTCATCTGAATAACAATGCTAATGTCGTGAATTGTTTTTGTTTTTTAAAAGCAAGATGTATTTTAACCACTTTTACACTTTTAACGAAAGTAACCGTATTTGGGGTATTGAATCATGCCTGACGCGCAATATTTTGACATATTACTATATTAGTGACAGGGCTACTCTTCTGGGTGGATTATTTTCTTGTGGGTAGAGATTGTTTGAGGATTATTTATCAGATGACAGAGGCACATAGATGCTACAACAAATGACAAGGGGTTAGAATTAGAATGGGAAAGAAGAACTCTACTTGCCAGGACACCAGTCCAAGGTAAGTAACATGCCGTTTCCATGAGGATTTGAAGCCATTTTTAGACATTGTAATTCTAAAGAAGCTTATAGCATTTTACAATATTTTCTCTATTTAGTTCATCCTCTTATTTGTATTTTTATGCCATTGAAGGATGTATATGATTACTTTTACAAAAGTTTGATCAATTGTCATTAAATAATGTTCACATATTTTCATCTACCCTTCACATCACAACCCAATTTAGAAGATGAGTGCTGTGCCAATGTGTAAAGGTTTTTATCGCCAACAGCATATTGTGTCTGAATGTTATGATTCTCTCATGGCTGACTGAATGGAGAGTACGAGTTTCTCTTCAATCTTGAAACTTTATAAAGACCCCGACACTGTTCTGTTCCACATGATATACCTGTGTGGCTGTAATGATATATGAAAGTCTAAGTCTGGGGGTGAATCGCAAAAAAATCGTATTCACTGGAATAGGTGATCTTTAGAAAACACCAACCCAAAAACAAAACTTAGATATATTGTTTGATTCATCTCTTGAACTTGCTTAGTAATGGAAGTGAAAGTCTTCATGTATTTTTCATCCAAGGATGGGAGCTTATGATTATGATTTACCCATTGTGTACATTATTATCATTATTGGTATTGGTATTATTATTATTATTATTATTATTATTATTATTATTATTATTATTATTATTATTATTATTATTATTATTTTTGTTG
>JARFNW010143597.1:0-10144 GCA_031763155.1 Dirona albolineata | reverse complement strand
GCGCATGTGAACTACCAGGCTAAAAACTTTATAAATAATAAGTTTTTAACCTGCTTGTCACATACGCAGCTGACCAAAACTGGCAGTCGACGCCCGGCCTTACGCATAATCGGAGTTAGGCAAGCCTTCCCAAGGATAACAATGCCGCAGCTCGCAGCTATCAAACATTTCTACGCCTCAGCCGAGCGAGGCAATCGGCGAGTAACGTATTTTTCCCAAGGATAACAAAACAGCACCGTTCCGTAGACGTGGGATGCCCTGTTCTTACGATCAGCCGCCTCTATGACCCACACATTATCACAATCCCAGAAATAAAACCTCAAGTTAACCCTCTAGTGCCGAGGACTTTTCCCCGACGAAAAAGTGTTAATTTTCAATACACATATCAAATGGGTTCATCATGAGCATTTTTGATAACATAAATACATAATATGACACATTCTATATCATACTGGACTCTTAAGGATGATGTAAAGCAGTATGACATATTAGTCATACTGGGTACTGGAGGGTTAACAAAACTGTAGGAAATGATAATCGTATAAGAGGAGAGTGTGGGAGGGGACTGCAAATAAACCCCCAAAACAAAACAAACGAATAATTATACAAACAAACAAATCAACCAAACAATAAGAACTACCAACAATGAGAAAACCCTCAACCTTTACCGAGACGGCTGACAAAATAACTAATGTCACAACCCAACCCCCGACTATCTGCCGAATATAGACTGGTTTCCAATCAAGTTATGGTTATTTGAACAAATATCGAAACATCGTGCAGTTCTATATCAATAAATCATGTACCGAAAGTCCAATGGAAATTAAAAACAAGCAACAAAACAGAAACAAACGACACAAATCATCGTGATAAAACATAGAATTGCCATGGCAACGAACTACCCTTTGAATTAAATTCAGCATGAAAGGATATTTTTCAACAATTACGATGCTTCCTCTCCCCCCCCCCCCCCCCGGAAAAACAACACAATACGGCAACAACAAAAAAAAACATTATGTCGGTGAATGAACAAAGTTTACCTTTATTCGACTCCCAACACACCTGTATTAGATATATGCCATGAACACTTTGATGAGTAACACTTCAATCAAACACTGCATTTTTTTTCTCCGCACAGCTCAACAGTTACAGCATGAGGTTACAACTGTGGTTGTGCTGTGGATCACAATGGTTCCCGGCGGGGCCTGCTAACGACCTTTATCTGTCTTCCACTGATTGCACAGATATTCTAATGTGACAGTTGTTAGCAGTCCCTTGTCAATTGTAATGACCGCCTGTCCTAGAATAGGGACAGGCACCAAGAACGTCATAAGAATTCAGCCTTCGGGAATTCCCAAAGGAATGAGTGTGCATTTCTTATCAGCAGTTTGCTGCGAATGGTGGTGGCGGTGATGATGGTGGTGATGGTATGTGTACTTATCCCTACTCTACTCACGACTCGGGTAATCACAAAGTCGTTATAAGGTTAGCGATAATAATAATATATTATAATTAGGTAAGCTCGTTGAAAAAAACAGAAGACTTCTGATAATGAATGATTTCTCACAATTTCAACTCTGGGCGTAAATTTTCCGGAAGTTAGGGGTATGCCGATGACGTAATACCTAAATTGCGAGTGCAAATAAAAATAATAATCCCAAAACAAACCTATCATTATTTTATTACTGATTCTAGAGAACTAAAATTATTTCGAAGCGACAATAGACGAATTTGATGGCACAACTTTCGTACCGCATAATATCATTTTTTTTTAATATATCAAAATGGCGGTGAACTCTATTTAACACCACTATGTCCGCCATTTTTGTTTAGTATTGTCGTGGCCACTGTCACATAGGCAAATGGCCCCTACTGTCGAATTCTGTGTATTGTATTATATTCTGTGCGGCGGACCGACTATAATTTTTGCGCACCATAATAATATTATTACATACAATGTCAGACTAGATCGCTAATTTATTTCTTGGAAATGTTGCTTTCATAAGGCCGGGCGTCCACTTCTAGTTTTTGTCAGCAGTGCATGTGACTATCAGGTGAGTTTTTATTGTTTTGACTATTATTTATCAAGTTTTCAGCCTACTAGTCGCCTGCTAGTCACATGCGCAGCTGATCAAAACCGGCAGTGGACGCCCGGCCTAATTGATGTATCAAACGCTGTCTACACATCTGAACCCTCATTCCTGTGTTGATGTGCAACGACCTTATTTCAAATAGATCTAAAACCGAATAAGTTTGAAGAACCCAGCACGCTGTTTATATCATATTAACTAACCTAAATATTTTTCAACGAAGCGAAGGTTAGATGCCACAGCGCCATAATAAGCCGTGTCCAGCTCAAATTGATTTCGTCGCTGTGCCGCCCAGTCAATCTAGAAATAACCAATAAATCACGTTCATCCCTGGCAGCTTTCCCATATTTTATATAATGCATTACGGCAGGCACGTATTAAAGTATCCGTTCTCCATATGCGTTGTCGCTAAAACCAAGGACAGGAAGAAGACATGGTTGGGTATACATCCACATATAGCAACCAATACGGGTTTCATGAGATGATATATACTATATTGAAAGTTTCCCCTAGGGGAGACAGACACAGCACTTAGAGGATTAAGCTATTCGCAGCCTTTATTCAAATCTGGTGGATGTTTATCATACGTTTTAGGCCAGCCAAGAGAACGGAAACGCAGACCATTGCGGGTCTAATTTCTAATTTTCAATCCGTACGGAACTCTCACCCTTTTCCTTCTTTCTCGTGACTCTGATGTCGACGCACAGAGCAGAGACGGAGACATTGTGTTGCCAATAAATACACATTTATTTAAAAGCAGTCCAACTCTCGTGAAAAGGAGCTGCATTTATTATTAACGTGCTACATTTTTGGGTGAAAAGATAATAATAATATAATAGAATAAGATGAAGATGAAAAATATTTGTAAATTCATGAAAGCTTGAACTGGGTGTGGAAATACATAATCATAATGTAATTTAGATAATATTTTGAACAATGATAACATACTTTTTTTTTAAACCAATCCCGTCACTCGATTCCTTTCACTTACTCATGCTCCCTTTCCCCCCAAATCTTCCCATCATAGAGCGAAACATTTTCGTAAGTGTCTCGCACAAAGGTGCTTTAAAGAAATAAAATAAGAGCAAAAAAGTTGGCGCTAAATCAGAAGAACTGGGAACTAAATTGGCACCAGTTATTATATATTGCATGGCAATAAATGACAAAGACCCAATCATCCCTGAAATACGCATAACGCGTTTGCAAAGTCTTTCCACCGAGATAAATACAATATCATACTCCGCACCAACAACCAACATGCGACACCCCCCTGGAGGATAACATAGATATTCCACTTGCTATTCCGTCGTGTGTCTATGGCTGGATTGTTTTGTTTTTAACCTTTGGTCAAATAACGAGCTGAAGACAATACAGCCAGGACTATTATATTGAGAATGATGTCGCGTGTCTATGCATAGACTCCATTAGCGGGGATATAATAATATTTTTTTGCCTTTTAAGTCAGTCAAATTATATTTTTTGGGTACATCGAAAGCTCAGTCTCCTTTAAGCACATAGTGTTGATCCCAGCGAACTGGGAATGCATGATATCATGATAAATAATATATATTACAGCAACATGATGCCGTGTTTTAATTAAATTGGATGTTTACGCAATGGCTGGAGTAAATTGGAGGCGCTGATGTAATAACCCCCTTGTGTGGCTCAATAATAATCATCCATATTATTGTAAATGTTTGACATTTTGTCAATGATATTGAATTGAACACGTATAGGAGTTCCGTCAATATGATTATTTTAAAAACTGGTCACTATGGATAGAAACCAGTGGCGAAAGTTTGTTTATGTTGCTTAAGCCTTACACCGAAAGGTACAAAAGGTAAATTAATCAAGAAAGAAAGGTAACTTGCACGCGTATGTTTCTTTGTGGCGTTAAACGTGTAAATATTTACCTCTTAACGACTGTATCATACTCATTACATTTCTCTAGCAGCCGTTTTCAACGTACCTACGTAAACTATTAGCACGTTTTAGCACAATCGTACTTGGCATCCTTCAACATTGAACTCTACTCAAATGTGACGTAGTGATAATGATACACGGCATACACAAATATCTTATCAGGTAATTTCTACCACTGGGTCGAGAGGGGACAAGAGATCGTTAAGTCCAGGAATGACAAAAGCATTGTCCAAAATGTCAACTCAAACACTCAAAACGATTGCGTGTCAAAGAAATGACGAAAGCACTCAACGACCGTGCCTTTCCTTCTTCATTCACATTACACATCGTGTCAAAACTTCTTCTTCTTTATCGAATCCCCTTTATACCACAATAAGCAGTGTAGGGACCAGCCATTTGTCAAGCTCTGAAGGGTGCACATGACAAATGGATCCAAATGTCAATGAGGACTTACACCACTCATCACCTAACACATGGCTAGAAAGACTCTGCATCAGGAATGAAAGACGAGCAGGTGATGAGCCTACTGCGCTCGTGTCAAAACGATTTTCTAAAGTTTGTAATCGTACTTCACATTTGCTTACACTTTAAGAGGGAGAGGAAAAATTCATTTAAATATTTTTTTCCTTCATAACAATGGAAATCACTTACAATGTGACGCTTATGTGAGTTCGGTCTTTTTAAAAATATACCGTAAAGACACAATGCCCTTGTGGACAAAAAAAAGGCAATTTACGAATCTATTCATTTATCATTCATAGTGTCAATAGAGATAATAATGAGTAAAGAACGAATAACCGCTGAAATAATGGTGGTCATCAAGAACAAATAATCGAATCTTCAAAACCAAGCTTGTCGATCTAAGTGTTAATATTATGTAAGATGTTTTATGCATATTCAGAAACGCCTTATGATACTAACATGACATTGTCGCGAAAGCTGAAAGCTACTTACATAAGGCAAAATGTTACACTGCAATTGATATCAATACCTACTGCTAACGACTCATGGTCGCAACAAAATATATTGAATTACAATTACTTTGATGCGATTTAGTGTACGCTACCCGCCAAGTGACTTTTGTCCGTTTAAAATATGAAATCACAATGTTTGGGAATTTTAAGATTACATGTTCCCGGAACAATATGCAATTAGAGGGATGCTGAAGACTTAGAATCTTAACTTCCGGGGAAAAATATTAGTAGTATGTAGTAGTAGTAATAATAATAATAATAATAATAATAATAATAATAATAATAATAATAATAATAATAATAATAAAAAATGATAATAATGATAATGATAATAATAATGATAATGATAATAATAATAATGATGGTAATAATGATATACCCACACATAATAATTATAATATATTCCATTGATTTTTTTACCATTGCCCCATTTTACCATTTCCCCATTTTACCATTTCCCCATTTTACCATTTCCCCATTCTACCATTTTACCATAATATTTTCATATTGCAATAAATGTATACTTTATTATTATATTCTATCTTTATATATTATATGAACATAATCATGATGCCATTTTGGTGATGCGTGCTAGCAGCGCTTTCGCCGTGCTGTAACCAAGCGGTGGCCGAGCGGTTATCACTGTGACTTGCTTGTCCACACGTCTAACCTGGCTATCACCGTGCTCTAACCAAGCGGTGGCCGAGTGGTTATCACTGTACCATGGGTGTCCACACGTCTAACCTGGCTATCACCGTACTGTAACCAAGCGGTGGCCGAGCGGTTATCACTGTGACTTGGGTGTCCACGCTTCATGTGTGGCCAATCCAACTCAAACATCATCACCGCGTCCCCACAGCCAGGCTCAAATCGAAGCCTGTAGCAGACGTGTCTTCACAAGGTTATTGTTATTAAATCCTCCGTCATACAACTTCAAACTGAGCCTATATTCACCGTAACGTGAACTACTACATGTATCTATCATTGTGCCCTAGGGCCAAAGCATAATTGTATTGTCTAGGGTGTGTGGAATTATCTGAGATTTGTACAAGTACGAACGTGGAGAATGTTTTGTCAATGGGTGCCATAGGGGGTGTGGGTGGCCGATCAGTGAACACGTCTCGACAGTTGGTGTTGCCAAGCAACGTGTACCATGGCTCGACAGTTGGTGTTGCCAAGCAACGTGTACCATGGCTCGTGAATGGACGGATGACTGTCTAGGATCTGAACCCGTCAACGACAATATTTATACATAGTGAAATGTATTGGCTCACCTGCACTTGTGTCCTTAGGTAAGACACTTTACCCTGCTTACCTCCTCCTATCGGAGACGGACATTACATTTGGAGGTCCCCCCTAGGTTTAAGCAACGTTATCCCTGTCCAAGTAAATTTATGCTGCGTGTGGCGTATTGAGTGTTGAGTGTTCCGTTGCTTTCCCGAGGCAAATGTGCTACTACTACTACTGTAAGTGCGTAGAGCATGTTGATGCTATAGTAATGTACATTATTTATTATTATATAATTAGAATAAGGAATATCCAGAAGTCGTGATGGAACCCGTTGCCTTGGCAACCGTGGCTACTAAAAAACTATCACATTGTTCTAGACACCACACAGGTGTCATTGGATGTCATTTATTTTTTTATTCCATAAGTTTTGATCAAACGTGTATTGATGCCATTTTTAACGACTTATTTTCCTACTTACAATAATAATATAGTTGTATAATGCACTTGTATAGCGCCAGTATCCATTTTCCAATGCTCACCGGTGCTTAACAATAATCAACCAAATACACAAAATCTGTAACATACAAACACCAGAACACCAACATAGTTCAATGTACAAACAAGCACTACACCACAAAGTGTGAACACATCACACGGAAAGAACAACCCAACACACGCACTCATCAGTATACCGCAGACACACACGCACACACACAGTCTGAAACGCACACAATTATAGCTATAACTTTTTCAGTCCTCTTTGTGCTATTGGGGACATAAAAGGCATCAATGAGAGATTTCCATCGCTGTGGGTTGGCCACTTTTCAGCTGATGATCCACACGTACGTGGCGGGTTTGAATGGAGTGAGGGACGCGATTTTCCAAACCGTCATGCCACGGTTTGGAACGCGACATGGAACGCCATCCACACACAGGTGTGTAACTCCAATCCAAGATGGCGGAGTGCAGTGAATAAATGCACGTTTTCTTTAAATAAGCATTAAAATAGGGCTTGTATGCATATACTTTGTTAATTTCGACACGCTGAATTCAAAACTGCAATTATTTTTTCTTCAATCGAACACATTTTTGGTTTAAAGAGACCAACGAAAATGACTTCCGTTTCGGTGACGTTGTTAGCGCGCTGAACTGTTGTAAAAAAAATGAAGCATGTTGAATGTCTGTTTGAACGTCGGTTTGGAACGTCAGACGTCGGTGGTTGGAACGTCTCGTCCCTGACTCCATTCCAAACCGCCACTTTGGAGCGTAAGTGTGGATGGCCTTTAAGGCCTACCTCGTGGATTTTAACAAGCTTCAATAAAAATGGTGACTTCTATATTTACAAAATCATAATACAATCTTCAAGTTCTATCAAATCTCGAGGGATGTGGGCCTGTAACACTAACAGTCTCAGGGCTTAGTTTTTGTTTTTATTTGATTTGTTTCTTTTTGAGGTTTTTTTTCTGCACAGTAATTCCCGAGGTGGTCTACTGGTTAGCACAGCGGACTTTTGTGGCGAAGGTCGTGGGTTAGAGAGAGAGACTTAACTTCAATTGCCTCACTCGACCCAGGTGTAAAAATGGGTGTTACCAGCTTACAGCTGGGGAAGTAATCTGTGATAGACCAGCGTTCTATCCAGAAGAGTGACGGATTGCCGCTCTGTCTGCTTCACGCTATGGAAACCGGGATAAGCACTGGTTCTATGGGCCTCAAGGCTTGAAAGGATTTTACCTTTTTACATTTATCTCGAAAAACTTTGGTTTACTTAATACATGTATTATTGTTTGTCTCAAAGATGCCAGAAATTTATGATGAAAATTCCCTAGGAGTAGGAGTGGTCACTGCATATTTTAAAACGTACATGTTCTAAGGTGTAGTATACATGCCTGTCAACTACAACTGGTCTGTTTCTACATACAGTGGGTGCGCCCTGACGAAGACCATACGTTAACTGTTAGCACATTTTGGCACCATTTTGTACTTTAAAAAATTACATGAATAATGCAATGTTGTGAGTATAATTCACTGCAATAAGGTTGTGCCATAATGTTTTAACAGTTAACGTATGGTCTGTTAATACGGCCCCTGGTCGAGTATTCTCCTCGGATATTTATGGAACGCCACATCCTCATGTCCTTCATGCAAGTCGTCAGCAACTCGCTTTCAGTAAGACTCAGTGTCTTTCCTTAGCAGGGCTACGTAGCTGAGCTGTTGTCCTCCACCAACATACCTTTGTCAAATGGCAAAAAACACGAAAAAATCATAAGTAAAACATAAATGGGGGCTGGGGTGGCGTGGGGATTGGGGGAGTTTGCGGGGGTGGCAATATAACATTTGTGCACACAATGTGAATCACTATAACTAGTTATGATTTGAGTAGAATTCAATGTTGACGGATGTCAAATAGAATTATGCTAAAACGTGATAACTAACAGTTAACGTCCTGGCGATGAGGAATACGCGCGCAAGTTTGAAAGTACTCATAAATAAAATTATTTAACCCCCCCCCCCCACACACACACACCTCCCAGCGAAAAAGTCGATGCCTCTTCGACAGAAAGGAAATAGTCAAATCAAGTCACTGAAGTCATTACGATTTCTTAGTGTGTCTATCTATTATAAATGTTAACAAAAGTCAAAACTGTATAGCTTCAGGTGTATTGACATTTTTGTTTTTTTTAAAGGAATAAATAAATGAATAAATAAATAAGATTGAATAAATAAATAAATAAATCGGCCCTTCGCGCGGTACCGTAAGGAGTTGTCACCTGACATTCATAAGAAGGAATAAAGATAACCAATCAAACGATAGTCTTATGTCAACAGGAATATGCTCCAAGTGAGCAAGTCAGGGGTTAATAATCTTACTCAAGGAAAAAAACCCGAAATGCCTGAAACCCGGGTCGCCCATGTTTCAGTGCGATGCCTTATCCACTTGGTCATTTCGCCCACCAGTGTAATACAAGTTACAAAATAAAAGAGTTTCGAGTTTCCCCTTCATCAGCTAACAGACACAGACAACAGAAAACAGAAAATATGATATTTAGCTTCTAGTATCCCAAATTCCTTCCTTCGTAAAGGTTAGTATAACATTTCAAAGTGTATGTCACTTAGGATTCATGTCTGCGGTCACAATCTTGGCCTTTGTTTACGTGTGATCGGTAGTCGGCCATTGCCTGGTTCTTGATATAATCAGACTGATGCTAGGTTCCAGATTTTGTTCTGCTCCGCCAAATGTCACAAGACCGTTTGTAAATATCAGTGCTTGTATTATAACCCATGCTATTCCACGTAGGCAAGGCAATAAGATAACGACAACTACCTGTGTGTGTCTGTGTGTGTATCTGTGTGTCTCTGTGTGTGTCTGTTTGAGAGAGGATGTGTCTGTGTCTGTGTCTGTGAGTGTCTGTTTGAGAGAGGATGTGTCTGTGTATATGTGTCTGTGTCTGTGTGTGTCTGTGTGACAGAGGATGTGTGTGTGTATATGTGTCTGTGTCTGTGTGTGTCTGTGTTAGAGAGGATGTGTCTGTGTATCTGTGTCTGTGTGTGTCTGTGTGAGAGAGGATGTGTCTGTGTATCTGTGTCTGTGTCTCTGTGTGTCTGTGTGAGAGAGGATGTGTCTGTGTATCTGTGTCTGTGTCTGTGTGTGTCTGTGTGAGAGAGGATGTGTGTGAGTATATGTGTCTGTGTCTGTGTGTGTCTGTGTTAGAGAGGATGTGTCTGTGTATCTGTGTCTGTGTCTGTGTGTGTCTGTGTGAGAGAGGATGTGTCTGTGTCTGTGTGTGTCTGTGTTAGAGAGGATGTGTCTGTGTATCTGTGTCTGTGTCTGTGTGTGTCTGTGTGAGAGAGGATGTGTCTGTGTCTGTGTGTGTCTGTGTTAGAGAGGATGTGTCTGTGTATCTGTGTCTGTGTCTGTGTGTGTCTGTG
>JARFNW010143587.1:0-10145 GCA_031763155.1 Dirona albolineata | reverse complement strand
CTCTTTGTAGACCTTGTGGGCTAGTGTTTTGGTATGTTTAAGAAAGCGTTATTCCTGCTTCGCGAGCAATGCTATGTTGAAGCTCTCTATGTCTCTAAATCCTAAACCCCCCTTAACTTTAAATAAACTTAACTTTTCTTATTGCATCCAGTAAATTCTTCTCGAGTCAATCTTATGAGATCACCAATAGCTTTTGATAATACTATTTAGTTTCATGTATAGCCTTGTAAGTAGCTTAAAGCAATTTATGGCATAGCTCAGAATTGCTTGTAAAATAGCTTTTATAAAGTCCTCTTTTCCCTTTTAAGATAGATAGCTCAAGCTCTATTCTTTGATCTTGGTCTTGATTCTCTCTTTAATTGATTTGAAGGCTTACTTTTTTCCTCACCCCACCAAGGGTTTATCTAGTTAGTTCCGCCTCTCCCAACGCGACTGTTCTGTCGTCTTTACTCAGCGTTCCTATTCAATCTTGCCTACGTTTTTCACAGTTGAAATGCTTTACGGCCCCTCTCATAGCACAAGGCGGCGGGTCCCGTCCCGTCCCGTTTCGTTCGACACCACCACGCACCAAACCGAGCGAATGTAAAACTCGCTAAGCTCTCGGTGATCGAGCGACCGGTGCGATACTCTGGCTGCTTGGCTTAACTGTCCCACCCTTCTATCTTTCACACTCGGATCTGCTATGATCCACGGGGTAAAGAGATTTCCGCAACGAGGGGTCGGGGGATATTTTAGTTTTAGGGTGGTTGAAGTTGAATGAAGGGGAGAGAGAAACGGGAGAAGAATCATTTCGGAACCTCTTCTTCAACTCTGGGAGCTTTCATCTTGCCCCACTGCGGCTACTGATAAAACTGATCCAATATCTTTGGCAGTGAGGGCCATTGAGGGTAGCCAAGGGGGAGAGAAGTAAGAACCCCTGCCGAGGAAATGGTCTGGTTGTTTGTTGGCAGGGATGAGATGGGGTTATCGTGATTGTCGGTCAAACACAAGCAAACAAGGCCCAGTGTATACATCTCTCTCCCTCTCTGGCTTGAGTGGCGTGATGGACCGGCGTCTCCGGGTGACTCTTTACAACCTGCTTTATGTGTAAGAAATCAAGGATTGAATGGGAAGTTGTGTCCATGCCAGCAGTATATCAATTAACGGACAGGACCGTATTATAGATTAGACCCGGGCTTGTTGGAGAACCAGGGACCTGCCAAATCTGTAATTTAAGTGCTTATTTTATGGGGATGCCTTAATATTATGTACGTCTGGCTTGGTAGGGTTGGGGTGGGGTTTTTATGCATCATCAAACTTCATCAAGAAATATAAAGGTTGTGTGTCCACGGGATATTATAACTTCAGACCAACGTATTTGGATCACATCGTGTAAATACGTCGAATTGCATTCAAGGGAACATTTCATTTTTAGTTTGCGACTTGTGAGCCCATTTGTGACTACTGCTTTCAAAATATAAGCAAATGAGGTGGTAATCCGTAAAGTGGGAACACGTATCATTTGATTGTTTGCTATTGAAGAAGGCGGAACCCGAAACGTCCTATGTATTGTTTATCGTTCCATGCACGAAGCAATAACATTGCCCGGCCCTACGTATCTCAAAATATGATAAACATTAATATCATGATTGTATTGAAAAGAATATATTTCACAACAACCACGATGTTACAATAATATGCCCTTCATAATTAATACATTATCTATTTCACATCAGAATGCAAAGACAAGACGACATCCTGCCCCACCCCCTCATCACCCTTAGAAACAGGAAGTAAAAGCTGCCTGTACTGTCAAGCGCATCACTACTATAAATAAATGTTCTGACAATATCGTTCCCTGCCTGAAGCAAGGAGCTCGTAGATAGGAAATAGTCTCACCAACACCCCCCACTCTAAGACACCCGATATACCAACTGTTCCCATTTGACACTGACACACTCGGTGAACCCAAAATTGAATACCTTGCAATACTAGACGTCTATAATATCGGAACTATACAAAACCCGAGGTTTTAATTCACTCAACGATTAATTATGAACCCCATGCATTATGGATTCATAATACAAAATTACACTCTTACGGCGCATTATTGGGGTAAAATCATTAGATTTAATTACGCCCCCCCCCCCCCCCCCAGTGAAGACCATTATTGGAAACCTCGAGTGGGAAGGTTGCAATCTGATATCCGACTATAACTCTACTGTTGTTATTGTACTCTTTGGAGAAAGCGTCGGCTCTCATTATATCCAGTGTCACAAGACTCTTCTCCTCTTGGCGGGGACTCCCAAGGGTTTTTCTAACGTTGATTAATTCGATTTAAATACAATCAGGATGAAGTCGTGGCTATGTGACAGGTGCAACAAGAGTGGACACTACCTTAAACTACCTCACATGCAAGACTAATTAAAGCAGAACGTTTAGTTATCCATTATATCATGTCCACTTATTACGATTAATATGACGTATAGTTATATCTAACTTCCATCTACTTTCAAAATAGATGAGATTCATTAAATATAACTAAACGTAATTTATGAGAAATTCGTTAATGAATCGTGTGGTCAAAAATGATGAGACGGAATAACATAACGCCACAAGGTCATACCATTTTTAATATATGAGTGATGTTATAGGATCCTTCAACTCATAATTAATTGAATATTATTGATATTTCGAATCCTGCTTGGGGGAGGGCGTGTTTTTCATTTCGCCAAGTTAGATTCGTCAGACCTATGAAGAAATTTGAATTAATGGTCATTACCCCCGTAGAAGTACAGATTTACAGATTGTGCATCATGTTATTGAGAAAGGCGTAACCCGAAACGTTCTGAGTATTGTTTATCGTTCCAAGCACGAAGCTATAGCATTGCCCGGCCCTACGTATCTCAAAATAAGATAAACATTAATATTATGATTATATTGAAAAGAACATATTCACAACAACCACGATGTTATAATAGATGTAATAATGTTATAATATGTAATAATATATCGACCAGCATGCCTTGGCATTCAAAATCATTCTGGAAAGCATACAATAAAGTAGCCTGTTAGGCTCATCCTACTAACATATCGATAATACCTTTCTCTATCTGTAGCTGGGTAGTCATTCCTACTTCAAGAGTCAAGAGAGGCAATATGGAAAGAGTATTTTTCAAGGCTTCAACATCGGTAGCGCTGTCAGGATTCGAATCCGTGATCTCACAACGTAGATACCGCCAGTCTAACCACCCTGTCACCGTCTTTGAGGTTATGTCCCTCGAAACTCTTTCCCAAATGGACTCTCAACACTTATGACCTAGCGGTGTCTAAAACTGAAAGGACATTAGATTATTCGTTAAAAAAATAAAAATTCAACGGTTCTAAACATATCCCCAACGTGTGGCGGACTCAAGCACTCCTCCCACTCCCCCCCCCCCCCGCCCCACGCCTCCAACCCAACTTCCCAAGGTACCAGGTCCTTACGAAGGATATCATGTTAAGAAATATCCCTGCAAACGTTTCTGTCCAATATTATTACAACTGAGAACATTCAGCAAACGTGTGCGCCTGGACGGGTTTATAATAACTTTATCGGGACGTACACAAGTGTTTGTGTGTATTTAAGCCTACACGTCTATTTATACAAGTCATGAGTGCATAGACGACCTGAGTCTTGCCCCCGTCGTCTTAGTACATCTTTGTGCCACACATAATGTTTACCTGTGAGATGAATGGGGGTCTATTTCTGACTCTCTAATATTGCACTTAAATATCGATTATGGATTATGATTGATTGGAGAATCGTGGTAACTTTTTAACTTTTCGTGGTGGTCGAAATGTGTTAACAGACAATATAAAAACAACGGACTCTCTATATTACGTTCAGGGCAACAAGTATCCAAGAACCATCAAGGCGTCAAGCAAGGAGCCAAGCATCCAATATCAAGCAATGGGCCGGTTCAGAGAGCCAATGTGCCAAGACCAAACACGGAGCCAAATGTTCAGGGAGCCAAGTAATTCAAGATGAATCAGGGAGCCACAAATTCAGGGAGTCAAGAATCCAATACTAGCAACGGACCAAATGTTCAGGGAGCCAAATATCCAATAATCAACAAGGGGCCAAATTTTAAGGGAGCCATGTTATTCAAGATGAAACAGGGAGCCACAAATTCAGGGAGTCAAGTATGCAATACTAGCAACGGACCAAATGTTCAGGGAGCCAAGTATCCAATAATCAACAAGGGGCCAAATTTTAAAGGAGCCAAGTATTCAAGATGAAACAGGGAGCCAAATTACATTCTGAGATCCAAGTATCCAGGAATCAACAAGAGACAAAATTTTCAGGGAACCAAAAATCCAAGAACCAAGAAGGAGCCAAATGTTCAGGGAGCCAAGTATCCAATATGAAACAAGGGGCCCAATTATGTTCAGGGATCCAAGTGCCTTAGGGTAGACAAGTGACCAAACGTCCAGGGAGCTAACCACGTACCTGAGTGTAAACACGGGTCTAAATATTTATAGAGCCAAGTACCTCAAGTATGGCAAGGAAGTCAAATACATGGGAGCAAATAGGAAGTGAAATGTTCAGGGAAAACAAAGTAACTGAGGACAGACAAGGGCGAAATCTTATTTTCAGTTCGCCATGTAATTGAGGACCGACACAGTGCTATGTGTTATGGACATTGTTTTATAAATATACTATACACAATGAAATAATTTGGTTAGAAAAGGGTTTTTCCTATTCTTTTGAAAATGTTCGCTGGCTAATTAAATCATAGTGTCAGTAACCAAGTGGTTAAGCTACCGGGATTGAGATCATGACATTCCGGCAGTTCGAATCACAGCACTGCTAATCCCGCCGTTGATTCCTTGGGAAAGACTCTTTTCGAAGTTTTACTCACTGGACTAAACGCAGCGAGCAGTATTATCAAAATGTTAGTGAGATGTGTTTAACATAATACCAATATGATACGATTATGCTCGTTGGGAATTAAGAATGACCTTGAATGGCGCGGCCTGTGGGGGATACATAATAACAATGAGCCTGTTCTTTTTCGGGGATACAGACTTTATTTGCATCTCATTTCACAGACTGGAAAGAGTTGGCCCGCGGGCAGCTGTACACATACAGTACAGAGACCTTTGTAGTATTATCATCATAACTATCTATAACCACCATCATCACAATCTCCGTCATTATCATCATCGCCGTCATCATCATCATGATCATCATCATTATCATCATCATCATCATCATCATCATCATCATCATCATCATCATCAGCATCATCATCATCACCATCATCACCATCATCATCATCATCATCATCATCATCATCATCATCATCATCATCAACATCATCGTCATCATCATCATCGTCAATGTCTTCGTCGTCGTCGTCATCATCATCATCATCATCATCCTCATCATCATCATCATCGTCAATGTCTTCGTCGTCATCGTCATCACCATTACCATCATCTTCACCGGAATTACCATCACCGCCACAATCACATTACAGAGTCTATCAGTATCACCATATACATCACCATCACCACCACAACCATCATCACCATTAACACCATCATCGTCAACAACATCATCAGCACCATAATCAGCACCATAATCATCCCCACAATCATCGTCGCTATTGTGACAATCACCACTACCACCAATCATTGTAACCAACAATTATACAGACACTACCATTCGCTCTGATATCCATCATGGCTATTAAACTAATATATTGTTTTTTGTATGCAATATCTACGCCTTCAATGATTTCCTGCACCTGTATAATGTACACCAATAAACGAACACTAAAACTCACTTTCTTTTAGACTTAACATTTTCCGGCCAAGGATGGGGAAAAACCATTAGAATATTATTTGAAGAGTTCAGCCATACAATTGAAAATGGCGTCAAATAGATTGGAATATTGAGTACCATGGCCCGTTTTACCGTTTGGTTTTAATTCAATAATAGTTTTCTAACTCATTTTGGTTAGGTTGTTTCGAAGGGGGGGGGGGACATCACACAAGGAAGTCTAGTGATAGCAATGATTGTAGTATTTTAGAACCATCTGTAAAAGACGTATGTTTTTGGATGGAGAGAGAGGGAACAACAACTGCATTTTGTGGAAAAGAGAATAAACTTGGATCTTTACAGGTATAAAGAATAAATATGTTCGAAATGTGTGTTTGTGTGTGTGTGGGGGGGGGGGAGGTTTACGGGGGGGGGGAGTGAGCGCACTTATGTGTTTAAAGAGTAAAGGGAGGCGTGCGAAAGGGCTTCCTTTTGATTGTATCTACATTATTACCGTTAGATACAAGTATAGATACAAGGCAAAGTTTGGCCAATCAACGCTATGCCATTAAAAAGCAAATTTTCCTTTGCGGTGAAATAAAGGACAACAATAATAAATATTACAATTATTAAGGAGGGCAGTTGCAATAGGTTCATTGGAATAATAATACAATCGCGTTTCATAATTCTATTTATTATGACAACTGCCGTAGTATGGTAAACCTAACTCCCTGAGGTCCTAAATTATGGTATCATGTCTTGATCAGGCGCCATTTGAATACATAATTCCCGAAACAGATTCCCTGATAGCAATGATTGTTTTCCTCAAGTTTCATGCATGTATATATATCAACCACGTAATCAAATCCTTCCATATTTTAGTTTGTTGTGTGTTAGTTTGTTGGCAAACAACGTCCGTAGATCACAGGTATCTCAGAATACAATTCGCGTTGTGTGAGTCCCACCAGCCAACACGTCCATTACAGATTTTATCCAAACTGGAGTAGAGAGCCTGATTCGACGTTTCAAAACGTCTTTGTCAATTGTTGTTGCATCCCGATAGCATGCATACACAGCAAGATCTGCCGACCCCGGGGACTTAGATTGATTGTTATCTATCTAATATCTATACCGTTAATTTTTTTTTTAAGTTATTGATTTGCTTTCAATTAGTATTAAACTTATTGCTGCACTGAGATATAACTGCATCCCACAAAGATGACAAAGTACATTTAAATAAACAAAAATATCATACTGTGTGTTTTAGTCATTTAGCTTTTTTTCAGTGGAGTAAGTTAATGTGCTATCGTATTTGTATATCATGGCAACCTTAGAATATCCGCAGAAAACATTAGTTTCATTAGTTTCATTCGTTTCATTAGTTTCATTAGTTTCATTTGTTTCATTCACATTGTGTATAAAATCTCTTTCTACGTTTTCAAATAGTGATAATCATTTGGGTTGAAAAGGTGTTCGATTTTTGAAATTTGACGATCTAAACTCCCGAATGGTGAGGTCGCATTGTATGAAAAACAACAACAATCTATCTAATTTGATTATTTCGAGACTACCGATACCATTAAAAAATTAATGAGAATTCGCTGCAAACGTCCTGAGACTTAAACCCTTGACGCGAAATACCCTGCCTCCAGAGGACTATTTGCATTACATTTGTGTGCTCCATTGCTGCAAAACAAGCTCCATTGTTATATAATCGTACGCCACACTCCCCAATGGCTCACTCAAGTATTGACATAGCTCATATTCAAAAAGCAATATATCAAATGATTAAGAAATTAAGAATGACACCTTTATGACACCAATTCCAGAGAAGTGGTCAAAAGGAGAGAGTGATCAGAGCTAAAATATTAACAAATCAATAAGTCATTTGGTGATATTAATCACTCTACGGAGTCCAATTACTTCACAACGCTAAAGTGGCGCGGCCATTTGGAGCCAAACACTGAAGGCTCAGCGGGAGGGAGATAAGGACGGTAATCTCCAGGATTGAAGTGCAGGCAATGATGTCACAGTCGTATTAACTGGTTGTGTAATTATAGTACGAGGGGACGACAATATAATCTTCCGCCCCCATTCGTCATGCGCAGAGGCGGAAAAGAAAGGGACAGAGCGACGAAGAGAAACAGGCGGGGGAAAAATTTTATTGGAATTCGGACATTGTTTACAACCCTCAATGAATCAAATTTTCCGACTGGATGGCCATCTGCTCACTCCAAAATGTTAGTGGCCCGTAGCAGAGGCAGAAGAAAAGATTTGCCACCAATCCTTCGAATGTCTTTGTCTTCAGCGCCACTGGACTTCACACCACTATCATAGGATCGAAAACTCCCTGCTCCCACCCCGTCCTACCCCTTCACCCATCCCACTCTACTGTTTGTTTTTTCTTTGACAAGTGGTAATTAGGAGTTAAATTGCAGCCGACGGGATTGGTGGCGATGTTCGTGATAATCAAAATGCAGTAAAACTGCCAATCATTAGACCAGCAGTCAGTCGTATTACGATGTTGAACCATGTACGGAGTATAATAATAATTAGATAGTTATCTAGGTGGTAGATTTTGCTTATCAGATCACGTAGTCTCGTGATATAAGAGATATAGCACCGCAAACAGCGCCATGAATCCGAGCCATGAAACCAGCAATTAGGTTAATGCATCATTTTGTTGATACGAGATGGGAAGGGTGGTGGGACAATCCTGGCGTAGCGGGCAACACTTTAGTTCTGGGAGTATGGATATCCTAGGTTCGAATCCTTGTCGGTAGCCATCTTTCAGAATGTTCAAGGCTCTGACGCTGCCATTCAAAAGACTATACAAATGCCGAAAATATATTATATTCTTTTCGAAACCATTCTCCAGATCAGTTCAAGTCAACCAACCGTTTTCTAAGAATGCAGCATCTTTGTTTTCATTTCCAAACAGGATACTTCCCGATATTGCCCTCATCGTAAAAACATTTCTATTGCCTGTTTTCCTAACACTACCTTATTATTCTAATGTTTGTCATGTGTGAGAGCAGGACCACATTTTGATGCGCGTCGCAGGCACGTAAAGGCCTTAGTGTTTCGATGCGTGAACTGAATAATAATAATAATAGTTAGTTCCAAACAATTGACAATGGTTTGATGCGGAATGGATTTTAGACTACTGCCGGCATCATAAAGCTGGATAATCATTGCGAGGCGTGAAGAAAGGGAAATGAAAAGGGGGTTGGGATTTGGACTTTCGTCTCCCGGGGGTTCCACATCGCCCCTGGAGTAAAGGCTTGTATTCATGGTGTAGAAAAGGAGGCGTCGGATCTCGCTTGTCACCGATGGCAGTAAGGGTCATTTGCTGGGGGGTCGGGAATAATTAAGTGGAAATTGTAGCGATGGAGTGTTGCGAGGTCTTAACAAGGGCTAGATAATGATTGGTTCCGGAAGCACAAATGAATGAAATAACTGACGATAATTATGATAACCCCGTGGGTGAGTTACAATGGTTTGGGGGTACCAAGTGAAAAAAATACACACACCGTATTATTAGCTGGAAATCGGTCTTGATTGAGGGGGGTCAGAATTCTATGGAATACGATAATCTAAGAAAAAAAGTTTGTAACTTTTAAACTTCCGTGTAATTCTTAGTTAGTTAAGCTCCTTGGTTGTCCTTTCACTTTCGTGGTAGAGCGTTTGATATGGTTTTATAATTGCCGATTTTCATATCACTTAGAGGCCATGATAATGTATTCTACTCTTTTGATAAAATATGCTAAATATGACTACGAGTAGACAAAGGCTAACCAAATGGTAAAATAGTACTTTAACTTTTATTATAAACATAAACAAGGGGTGCCATACACAAATGTGGTGGTAATCAAAATGTAAAATACACATTTCATATTTCACTTTCTTTATTTCTCAAGGACTTCAATGTCATCAAAAAGTGAAACGTGGTGTCCTGCTTTAAAGACATGAAACGATTTCCATTAACAATTGTTGGAACAACATGGTGTTTGTGTGGGTGGCATTTATTCGTCATTGCATTGGGTACTCGATAATAACATTACGGTATATCTACTATTCATTGTAAGATCAAAGACGTCACTATCATAATACACAAATTCCTCGAATTATCCTTGCCAATCCTCCGTATCAGGACACAAAGAATCCCCCATGCCCGCACGACGCGACCATAAAATCGGGGTCCTCCAAAACAGACACAATGATATTCACAGAATTAAACTAACAAAATTAGCTTGAGAGAGTGTGTGTGAGGGGTGGGGGAGGGGGGCAGAGAGAGAGAGAGAGAGAGAGAGAGAGAGAGAGAGAGAGAGAGAGAGAGAGAGAGAGAGAGAGAGAG
>JARFNW010143554.1:0-10146 GCA_031763155.1 Dirona albolineata | reverse complement strand
GAGCGAGAGAGAGAGAGAGAGAGAGAGAGAGAGAGAGAGAGAGAGAGAGAGAGAGAGACAAGAAGAGATAACTGACAGAGAATCATGTCAATGAAATGAGAGGGCAAATTTTAATAATAGGCCCTTCAAGAAGCGAGTCACGAGAAGGTGACGATAATAATCTAAATAGGACAACATCGTCAGAAGGTTTTCCCAAGCAACTTGACCATGCTATTCGGGAAGTACCGAAAAAAAAAGTAATGAGATTCCTTATTCACCGTTGGAAAGTTGTTGGTCACGCTACTTTTTACTCACAATAAAACGACCTTAGGGAAATGGAAAACCCAAGCATACGGTTTTGACCAATAGGGTGTTGAATTCTATGGTGCCATGATTGAACCCATTAGTCTTAAATCTACGATTTGACCAAGTCTCAGAGTCGAATCTACGATTTGACCAAGTCTCAGAGTCGAATCTACGATTTGACCAAGTCTCACAGTCTAATCTACGATTTGACCAAGTCTCACAGTCTAATCTACGATTTACCAAGTCTCCGAGTCTAATCTACGATTTGACCAAGTCTCAGTCTAATCTTCGATTTGACCAAGTCTCACAGTCTCTACGTGTAGACGCAAAGAGTATCGAGCCTATACAGAGGGCTATCGCACAGAACATTGCCAATATATTATTTTGGACACGGTGAGCTGATCACATACTTATCCAAAATCATTGACAATCGAGATAACATAGCCCTATGATGTTCCAGAACGCGTGGCAGCCAAAAAGCCCACCGGTAGATTTACGTCGTTCAGTTAAGATACACGGTTTTGTATATCGTGGGTGGCTGTGCCGTTGAAGGCTGAATCCAATTGTACAATAGGTCTAGGATAGCTACTAAAACTAAAAGGAGACCAATGAAAGAAATGGGCAAACAGTCCCAACTTCTGAAAAAAAAAAGAGGAATTTTAGTTGATACTGTATTTCCACTTCCCATCGTGAATTGTACCAGAAATTCTGAGGCCCAAGGGGACTTAACTCAAATGGCATCACCCCACACAAAGCGGAAAAAACTACTAGTAAACTAGTCTATCTCCCTATTTTAAGATCTCTGTTTATACTGGGAGCAATCAGGTCCGAGCACGCCGCCATACAACTGTCAAAGGCAACACACCGAAAGAACAGGCATGGAATTCTCACTAAGAACAACAAAAAAGGCTACCTTCTTAATAAGCAAAAATGAATACTAATGGGATGTGATAGAAACATCTATATATGATAATGTCACAGGTTTTCCTCTTCATGAGTTATTACGACTTTTACTACTTACTTTGTCCTCTTGGTGCCATGGGGCATATAGATATAAGGCGGCAATGAGAAATGTCCATTGCAGACGGTTGGCTGCTTTTGGGCTGATGGACTCAATGAATAATGCCAATAGATAGCTATTCTGGCGATGGAGTCCCATAATAATGTTAAGCCTTCCTCGTGGAGCTCCTTTCCGACATTTAAAAAAAATCATAACGTTAAAGCGTGAAGGAAGTAACGACTTTTGAACTAAGGGAACTTTTGCACATCTCTTTGCATCCTTTGTCTTCATCAAATCATTCCTAAATGGACCAATTGTTGGACAATACTGACCTGCTCCCTGTAGCCCTGAGGTGGTGTAGGTTGGCACCTGTTCAATGTCAAGACTCCATAACGCCCAAACTATAAGAAATTAGTTTTAAAATTCAAAAATAGAATTAAGAAATTATCACTATTGCATAGAGATCTTAAGATGGGGTGTAAAAAATGTGCTGAAAATACAATACATAAAATAAAAACGTAATTTAAAAACGTCAATAATACAAATAACAGAATAAATAAATGACAAAGAACTTTTCCTGGGATGTCTACAAAGTTTATTGGCTACACAGTGGGGTAGGCTAACATACATGATAAGGAGATAAGAAAATCTTCTTTTTCTCTCATAATATACAATTATATTATATAATGAGTGTCCACAAATATCTTTATACGAGATAATGAATGCAGAAACGAAAAAGGTGAAAAACCAACAGAATAAAGCTTTTTTTTAAACCATTCAATATCAAAACAAAAATCACAATGTAAAATAAAAGTCAAACGCTTCACGCCTGTCCATATCACTGTATACATCTCTGTAGGCAAACTTATTGCATAATAAATAGACACACAAGCATTTTAATCTCTCCGTCTTTATTTCACACACACATATAGCACGCAAACAAAATAAAAAATGCAGAAAACAGCACCTTAAATCCACCTATAATAATTCTTAAGCCTTTGTTCCGCTGACCACTGTAGATATAATGGTCCCGAAAAAATTTCCACTAATTTCTAATTCAATCAAAGAAAGTCAGAAGCAGCCAATACAATTGGAAACCCCCTTTTTCCAAAAACTTGGATTTAGATATATGTCGATTTACAGTAGCCTTCCATACTATGTGAAAAGACTTTATATCATGATGATAATATAATGTAATGCAATGACAACACCAATGAAGCTACTGGCTACAGACTTGTTTTGATTAAGTGAAAAACATAAATGTGGAATGATGTATGTAAAAGTTGAACATTTATACACTGTTGATTTCTTCTACATTAACATAACCATCTGCGCTAACACGAAATACAGTCAAGAATCGACCATATAATCTAATCTAATCTATCCACTTCATCCACAAAGAGAAGGAAAAATGCAACGAAACATGTGCCACCCATCATGGTGCAAACCTTGACAACGGCAAACATATCAACATTTAGGAATACATATCGTTAATTCATTATTTATGAACCATTAATTGTCATATATATAATAATAATATACATTAAAATACCTCAAAACCATTCAGCCACTATCTTCACAAATCAATTCTGCTACTATACTATTAAGTATTTATACCTTAAATGTAGTATGCGTTTTCTCATTGAACCTCATCTGCAATTCCAATTAACAGATGTTATTTCCCAATATTCTCTCTGGCTGAACCTATTTAGCCAATCAAGTACGAACAGCTGGCAAAATAACAACAGGATCGAAAGCGATTCAAGTTGAGGATTGAAGACAAATGTTAAATGTTCAAACAAATTATTCTATACCTTTTATTGATGTCAAACTCCTGTCTATATTCCCTTCATTTTTTAACGTCAAGTCTCTGAAATAATTACTCCTACCATGAAATAAATTCCAGTCAATGAGTTACAGACACATCACAACCTGGAGAATACAGAACTCATTCTTTCCCACAGCTGGGATAGTACATTCTGATTTGACTATAAACTGCAATGTACAAAGCCCTATGTCCTTTCACATTATTTCAGAATAGGAAAAACGGAACTAACAACCACAAACGCATCCCTGGCAACATGTCCTTTCTTGAATCCAATTGATTAAAGTGAACGACGGTAATTTATCACTATCATGAGGAGTGTGGTAAAAGAAAAACAAGATTGAGAGAAAATAAAATATGAAAAAAACAAGAGGGAAGACATCTATGAAGCACATCAAAAAATATAAATTCTGACCCAAGTCATACTTTCAAGTGAGCATTTTAAGGAGAAATGTAATTTGAATATGACATGAAAAACTAACATTCAACTGGCCATGTAATCATCAAGCTTAAAACAAATCCCAAAGCATTGCAATCAAACAAGTAAATAAACAATGTGTCAGTTTATCATGACGTTTAGAGCAAAACTTTCCCTCTCTCTTTGTATTTATTCTCTTTTATACTCTTGCAGCGGCAAAGGGGCATAACTTTCAGTTTCAAAACTGATTTTAATTTCTTAAACTCAAGATATGATGTTAATAATATTAATATATATGACGCACTTGTGAGAGCAACAATAATTACTAAAACAAAACAAGGATTTAAAACAAAAATTTTAACAATTTCTTCTTAAAAAATGCAACACTGGAAATACGGACCAGTCCATCTCAGTATATCACGGTTAGGTTGCAATGGTTGAATAATTCTCTTTTAAATTCTGCCTCAAACTATCAGACTTGTGAGGTTTATCTAATTCCAGACCAACTGTTTTGTGCATATTATATTCCTGAACACGTCAAGATTTTGTAGTCATATATAATCAAATTGTGTTGGTACTCTAAAAATATTGTTCTATGTAAGTCTTAATTTCTTTCTTGAAAGTCCCTAATAGCAATTTTCATTATGATTTGATGCTTCGCATAACTTGGCAGGTCCTTTGTGCAATGATATTTAGCATCTTGTCTCATAGAGTCCACTACGACCAATGTATCGCACCCACTTGATGACGTCATGGTCATTGTAGTTCATCTTAGCCTCAAACACTTTCAAGAAGCGCACTTTGAAACCTGAAGGAGCAAATGGAACCTGAAAGAAGGAAAAGTGACACGTGATTAATCATAAACTTTGTAAAATGATCATTGTGATTGACTGACTGTTGAGAGAGAAATGAGAATCTGGCCGTCTTAAACGAAAGTGATTTCTAGCAAAATTTAAGAAACAAGTGTATCTTTTACTTATGTATTGATTAAGCCATTCAAAATTCTTTCCGAACATTACAAAGCCCAGCTGAAAAACAAAAAAGTCTAACAATGAACAAAAAGCCGCCAATATCTTTGTTCTGTCAACCAATGGAAGCTAATATTAATATATGAACTCATTATATTTTCACTCAGGTCAACGTAGCATCGGCAGGGCAATCATTACTACTTCATTTCTTGAAAATGCTGAAAGGTCCCGAGAACCATACCATCCAAGACCTGAACCAAGGTTCTATGTGCCCCAAACTGACAGTGTTTATCACTACGCTCAGGTCACCACCCTTCCCCACTTCCTCTCCCTACATTCCTTGAAGGAAAAATAGAATTGTACGAGTTATTAGTCCTGATGTATGTATTTCCACTCACCTCAAAGTTCATGGAGATGGGTGGGCGTGTCCACTTTTTGCCCTTATCACTGGTGTTGAGCAACTCAATCTCGGCACTCAACTGGCATTCCTTCATGCCTCCCATACGCTTGATTCTGATTAATACAGCGGGTGAGAGGAAAATATAGAATTTAGTTTATGGCTACCACTTGTTTTTGAGTAAAGAAAATGTTTTAAAACACATAAGAAACATGATAATAAAAAAGAAAAATCCTAAAATAAACGTTTTATACCAATGCCACTCAATGATCCTTAGATTATCAATATAAATATTAATGACAACCTTTGACATCAGTAGATATGACCTTTGTAACATCCCCCTTACTGGTAGTCCTAGTTACACAAAATAATAAGACTTCAAAAGGTACAAAATAAGGCAGAAGAAGTCTCTATCTATCAGCACCCCGATTTTATTGAACAACATCAGTTTTAAAACAAGATCAAGTCCATCTTATGAGATATTTGAAAGGAATCTCAAAACTGAATTCTGCATAATTGCTTTTTGAATACCACGTTTCCTAACTCTTTTTATGTGTTTGAATGCGAGGTGTATAAATAATATGAATCTGAAAGCCGTTGTGCTCTAAAACACCTTGGGCACCCTAGGGTGAATGTAGGTGCTATATAACTTTTATTATCATCATTATTGTCATTATCATTATCAAACAATTTCATCCTTTTGAAATCAATTATGTTAGCATAATGGCTCAATGCCCCCCAAAAAATATTTATTGAATAACATGGTCAGGATTAGACAATATCAAGAATATAATCATAATATCGAAGTATCAAACATTTTCCTGTTACAAATTTTAAAGGATCAAGATACGGCAGTGTCTTCCTCTCCCATATTCAACTTACTTCCAGACGATTGCATTCTCACTGGCCTTGTATTTGGCCTTTCCTTTCATGCATATCACCTGCACACCACTGGTGTTGAGTGGGGTTGGAATGCGAACCTGTGCAAAGAAACGTTTTAAATGTTCAATTGAATTGATTGTTAAAAGTATATTAAAATAATACAAATATAATAAAATAATCTAACATGCATTTAAAACAAAAAAAGCGCTCTTTTAAATCGTTGTATTTATAATTTAGAAAATGTGTACATAATTCAAACACTAAACAGAAATTGGGAAAGTGTCGAGTGTATACTGCTGATTAAAATATCAGTCAGTGACTTAAGAAAAATGTAAATAATATGAATAAAACAAAACACATCTGCCTCTGTTTTGCTTTAGTAATTTCCTTGTTTTGGTTCATTAACAAGTACTCAATAAGTAGGTGGTGAAGACGAAGTTCAACAATCCTAATTTCAATAGAACATTAAAATAGTAATGTAGTTTTTTTTGGTTTTTTAAAAGGTATCAGTGATGTGGGCTAATTGCATTAAATACCTCTACTTTCTGTGCAAGAAGTGAAGGCTTGAAATTTGACTTGACAACTATTTTGACTTCCATCTTTTGACGACCAACCTCACGAACAAGAGGAATAACTCTAAATGGCAGACTGATGTCTTTGGTTGTGCGATATCTGAAAATTGACAAAGTAAAAAATTAAAAAATAGTAATTTTCAAGAGCTAAAAATTGTGCTGTAAAAACACAAAGTTACTTTGACTTTGTTCATTTTCTGGAGTAAAATTTGTACCTCATTAATTCAAATTCTCCATCCGGTGGTATAAAGCTGATGCTGTGTTCTGTCTCAAATTTACTCAACTTGACACATTGATGGAACTGACAGTCATCAATGGCAATGGACGTTTTACTTGCAGTTCTGTAAAAAAAGAAAGAAAGAGGAAGAATATAATACACATAACTTAAATAGTGTGTTATGACATTCTTTATCTTAGATTGGACATTTTACGACTTAACTAATGTAATAACTGTTGATACCAATCACCTTTGATATGTTCAATTCCACTCATGGAATGGAACACATTGAAAGCTATAGAGGAAAACTTTTCATAATACAGCACATATGATACTCTATCCCTAAACAACATATCAATTCAAGTGCCGTGTACAAAATAAATAAGTATAGAAATTTAATGATTCCACATTTATCTCCATGAAACAAATTGAATTCATCAAAACCACATTGAAACTATCATAGTGTCATAGAACCAATAACGCCGTTTTCAAAACCAACCCAAAACGGATCAAGACCGACACTGACAGTGAGACTAAGACAAAAATATATTTTTCATTATTTCATCATCATGCATAATGCTTGGTTCTGGTTACTCTTAGAATATCCTAGAATTGCTCACTTAAGTAATTTCCACAAAAAAAGTAATGATAATAATATTATTAAATCGCATTCTTACCCTCCACGTGAGGAATCATCTAGACTGCTTTTCCCTTTGCTTTCCATCAACACCTTATCATTGATGCCAAACTTGCATTCTGGCATCCCACTCAGGTAACTCTTCATCACAATACGACCGGCTACATGAGCACTCAATACCTGGCCTGATATCAAACAATTGCATCATAAGAACACATAATCAGTTATCAAAGAGAGATCCTAAAAACCATTAATTTAAATAAATAAAAAATGACGAAGACATAGAGAAACTAACACACTGCAAGAAACAAATAAATCAGAATAATTATTAATCATCCATTTAAATTGAAAATATGTAAGAAACATCCCTCAAGTTAAAAATCAAATGGCAATGTAGTATTTTAAACAAATGGTAACAAGAAAATCTCTTTAAAAAATGCACCCCAACCAACTGAACAATTTCTACGAATTACCTGCATAATAATCTTTTTTTTCAATTCACACTTACACCAAACTCTACAATATGTTTTATAGTCAACCATTTCCTTACTAACCTTGAGGCGACATAAGTAGATTGACAGACTCCAGCACGTCTAAGAATAGTTCGTTACGTCTGTACTTGATGCCCTCTCGTCTCCAGCCTATCTGACCTGTTACCTGAGATGTAATTTGGGCTGTCTCCTCTTTGCTCTGATAGATAAAAAAACAAAAAGAAAAAAAAACAAATATTCAATAATGTGTATATACAGTCCACTCCCAATCATCTCAAAACAAAATGCAAGCTGACTTCCCGACTTAATTGATCTCAACCAACCCAGTCTTCCAAATCACTTCTAATCAAAAGGTCCATATATAACTTCAAGCTGAGAAGGCAAACAACATTATGAAGTTATGAGAGAGGTGTGAGTCAACCATTCATCCCCAGGTAAGATTTAAGTCAAGGTAGACAACAGTGGACTCCACTGTAGTTGTAATTGCTATGACTACGAATCTGATAACTTTTTAGCAATTCAGAATTGAAAAATGTTAATAATTTTTTCACTTTCAGATAAATAATGTAAAATGTTTATGGGGCGCTGATAGCCGAACAGTGAGCACGACTCGACGGTTGGTGTTGACAAGCACAGTTTATCGTGGCTAGTGAATAGACGGGTGACGACCTAGTATCTAAAGAAATGTATTGGTTCACTGGCGCTTGTGTCCTTAAGTAAGACACTTTACCCTGCTTATCTTGTTCTATCGGAGACGGATGTTAAATTCAGAGGTCTCCTCGGTTGTAAGCAGCGTTGTCCTTGTCCAAAAATTGTATTCGTGTCTAACAGGCTGCATGGGGCGTATTATGTGCTGAGTGCTTCCGTTGCTTTCCCGGGTCAAATTTGCTACTGTACATCACTTAGATCATGATGATGATCGTGGATAAGTGCTATACAAATGCCATTATTGATTATCAAACGCCATTTATTAATATCATAGGAAAATATTAGGGAGGACAATTCATTGGGTTTGTCTTGTCTACCATTTTTTTTTTTAATATAAAAAAAATGTACTGTGATTCAAAACTAATCTATCCAAGTCATCACTAGATTTACCTGAGATTTGACACCCTGTTGAAGAATGAAGGTTTTCAAAATTCCAGTGTCAGTGTTTTGAGGATAACCGAAGTCAAGGATCTCTGAAAAATACATGACAATAAGAATATAAGTTAATTTGTTGGGGTTTTTTCCACTGAAGCAATGGAAACATTTAGAGTTAAGTGAGAGCTTTTTTTTTCAAAAATAATATTTTGTGTAGATCTGAAAACATGACAGAAAAATTAAGTAATGGCATAACTGCAGGTCAGAGGTCAGTTCAAAGTATCTAACAAATTGCAATAAATAATTTTTCTCTTTAAATTTATCTCTGATGATCAATAAGATGGGAAGACAAGTCCACCAGTCAAGGAAAAAGACAACATGAATAAAAACATAAACTACATAACAAAAGAGGCTTAAAGTATAAGGACAAGGTTTAAAATGGCTTCAAAATAGTTTCTATGTCACAGTTCTTACCATCTAAAATTTCGTAGATGAGAACAAAGTTGTTCTTAATGTTCTCTTCAGAGATTTTACCAAAGTATGCTGCCATGACCTCGCACATTTTGTGAAGGAATTCAAACACCATGGCGGCATTGACATTTTGCTTGGTTACAGCGGCCACCCAAATGTTGGAACGCTTGATGTGGAAGAAGCTGGTGCGGGCAATATTGGTGACAGGAGACCGCACCTGTTGTCTGGCATGTATCACATTAACCCGAAATGCATCCACGGCATTGCGACTGAAAAATAACAAACAAATGCAGTTTTAAAGAAAAAAATGTAGCAGAAACTTATCATTAAGCAACAATCAAAGCACAGAAGGCATATAAAAATGGGATCCTTTCACTGGTGTGGTGACAGTGAAAGTCCAATATGTGAAAAGGCAATTAATCTTGCAAAAGCTACAATCCTTTAAGAAAGCTTTTAGTCACGAATTTCATATATATGAGAGGCACTGCGACAAATCCTGTCAGCAAATGGGCAAGTCATTTTCAATTAATCAAAGAAAGCATGTCAAAAAGTAATATCGGTCCATTTTAATCCGGTGATTTTGATTCCTCAAACATTCCAGATGCCTATAATAAATATGGATTTCATAAAATACTGTTGATAAGTCTACCAAATTCATATTTTTTTTATCCCCACGAACCCAATCATGCCATATATTATGATGAAAATGTGCGCAAATGTGGATCTTCTTGGTTTTATGTTTTCAGGGATCTCCCTTTATAAATATGAAATATTAAAGAAAATTAAACTGCATTTGGTTCAGTAAAGATTGCCCATGACTATAATTGACATTCCTAATAGCTTAAATTTCAGATTTTGCATCTTCTGACGGGTTTTGCCGCTGTGCCTCACAGATATATT
>JARFNW010143543.1:0-10146 GCA_031763155.1 Dirona albolineata | reverse complement strand
CCCCCCCCCCCCCCCCCCCCCCCCCCAACTTTTATCCACGTCCATAATCAGGGGAATTGATTTACTCTCCCATTTCCCAGCTGTTGTGATTGTCCTACTCCGTCAGCAGACAAGTGATTTATTTTAATTTTTTAAAATTGAAGCTCTGTGTTTAGCCATGCATGACGGATGGTCTGGGGAGTCTGTGCGCTTACACATGCTACTGCTTTGTGCCTGTGGACTGTCCGAGGATGGGCATGACGTTGAAAGCCTACATCATAATGATAATAATAATGTACATTTATTTACTATATAGGTAACGCTTATTCACGATCATCACCATGCTGTAAGTGCTTACTGTAGTACATTTGCCCACTGCTCTGTGCATGGTATAAAGGGGTTCGGATAACGAAACGCAGGAGAATCAACTTCAAACCTTTTGGTGCTTTGAATAGGTACCCAGAAAAAGCGGAGTTGCTCATGAAACATTACTTATTTGGCATAGGTGATAAGATTCGACTCGGAGATTGAAAGGTTGTGGATCGGAAAGCAGAATAATGCCAACATTTAGCAAAGGCAAGCAATTGGACTATTTTGTTTAACACTTCGCCTTAAATCTTCTTAGCCAGCCAAATTAAATGGTGAGGCTTCCCATAAAAAAAGTTATTAGTCCAATGATGTCTTGACACTGTTGTCTACACAGGGATACAAACTACTATGATCCCATTTTTAAAATGTGCATTATATTATCAAATGACAACAAAAAACATAATAAGTCCACAAAAACACATCAACAATTTTCAAATACCACCATGAGATGTTTATTTTTTAAAAGTTTCTTTACTGGCTTTCAGAAGAAATTAAAACGGTAATAAAACAAAGCTTTCTATCTAATGATTCAAACAAAATTAAAAAATCCTCATAAGCTGATGGTAATACTAATACAATGATATAAAGATTAACATGTCCAGAATATAATGACTAGTACTAGCCATTATAAAATCGGGTACTTTAAATATTCCGACTGAAAATAAAATAAAAGTATAAGGTCTCCGAAAAAATATTTTAATATCAGACCAATTAATTGATACCGTACATTAAATTTCTCAACTTATGTGATTATCACTAACGTTTTAATTAATAATAATTATATTAGCACCCTTTTCAACCCTTGGACTTGGAGGGTCATCAAAAAAGACGCCAACCGGTTCCAATTTAGGGAATCTGACGGGAAATAACATCATTCTCCCCATCAAGAGCTCAATCTTGGACCTCCCAGTCAAGGAGTCAAATAGTCTTCCGTAACCCAAGTCCAAAGGGTTTCTCCTCACAACACTAAAACCCATTTCCCCAATCTGTGACATAAGATCATCATTACCACTACCACCATTATTACACCAGGCTCTGTGCCAACAGTCATAATACTTCAATTATACCCAAGGAAATACTATGTACATTCTTCTCAACTCCCTTGACACTACAGCATATAGGGTGAGCTGACTGTCAACACGTAAGCACTAGCACTGACAATACAATAATTTTAATGCTTATAATGATAACAAGAAAAATGTAAATAGGTAAAGATATACCTACCCAGACTATTAATGTTCTGTAGGTCCCAATATTTGATTTATACATTTTGTGAACAGTAATTCATCAACATTAATTTTTAATTTTTTTTAAAATTCATCAACATCACAATAACAATAACATGCATCCCGTCAATCCAATAAGAATAAGAAGTAAAGAAAAACCAAATGCAAATGCTGCCCATTGATTAAATATAGGGATACGAATGAGCAGTGACTTACGGTACGGTACCTATACATATTCAATATTTACTATTATTATGATTATTATATTATTATATAGATTTAAAGCGATTTTGAATCATTTGATTTCCTGGCCATAATAATAATAGAATATCAGGTGTTTAAAATACAAGTTGAACATTGTTTTATACAGGTATTTAATCACGTGGTAATAAAGTCCCATTGAATGTAACGCAGTATTTGAGCAATGATAACAGTTTAGGGAGTAAAATACAATGTGGTAGACCGGTGCCGGTGCAAAATTACTGTACAGTCTTTCCAATGGGAATAATCATCCAAAAAACATGATCACACACGTATCTATCTGGATGAGAATAGCAGTAGCATCAATCAGAGAGCCATGTAGGTAAAGAAGCCACTTGGCCGACAACTGACACTACCCTGTCCTCTTCTAAGCAGGGCCAATGAACTTACGTCAGTATGTATTGGTCACTGTAACATACTCCATACAGATATAATACCTCTCAGCATAAACACCCAAAAACTGTTAAACAAGAATATTAGCATTATTAGGGGGTGTTCAAATTACGTACAATAAGCAAGACGCACAAAAGTAAAAATAGGCAACGACGACAACAAAAACGGTTCTGACCGTCACTAAATTTTGAATTATATTTTCATGAATCATTAATATCTCAAGTGTATCTTCTCATTTAATAATATGGCAAACCAGGGCAACATGACGACCGATGCAGGTAGATCATATATATGGAGTTATATTTTTAATGAACATAAATGCATATGGACCCATTGCATTGAGTTTCTATCTTTTTTATTTTCATTGCACCAAGTCATTTTTTGTCTGTCTATAATCAGCTATAAAACAGCAATAATTGGAACTTTAAAACCATTTAATTTGTTTCCAGAAATGATGATGATATCTATGTCATCTGAATAGGCTCTAGATCCATTTTTTTCAAAATGTGCAGGATGGCTAGAAAGAAGCCTTATTTTAAGTTAAGTCATTTTGATATTCTTCCACATATTTTTTGATATTCCAGTTTATTTTTATCTAAATAAATAACACTCCAGATATGTGATGACAACTAATCAATGTTATCTGACTTTGCCGTACCATACACATAAAAACTGGTTAATGGATAATGCATTGAAGTGTAAAAATAGTTTAAACAATTCATGGAGTACAGCCCACAATGATTCAAAGCCCCTAGAATACAAAGTGTGCATAAAAGATTCACAACTTATACAAAACATTCACTTTAATACTGAAATGCAGTAAAAACCTGTTATGACGATTAATCACTTAATAATGATCCTGTAAATGACATTTGATTGTAATCAAAGATGAAAACTGCCCAGAGGTAGCTAGCAAACAGCGTAGTATTTTGTAATATTAATATCAGGAAGTTTGAAATTGAAACAAAGGAATTCAATTATTTGATAAATAGAAAAGGACTTTCTTTTGAACATAGAGACTGATCTGGAGAAATCTGTGGACAATAATAAATAAACCCAGTACCAAAAGGTACCATGATTTATTTTTTAAAGAGAAAAGTTTTATTTTCAATAAGAAGCTATACATCTTTACTTTTTTTAAAAGTTTAAACTTGTTACTACTGTTTATGTCATATGAAAATGAAAGATCCCTTGCACTCCTAGGGATTAGACTTGTGGGACAAGGCCTTGAAATTGAAAAACATTTTGGCGTCCCGAGATCCCTCCACCACCCCTTGTCTGGGATTCAAACCTAGGACCTCTAGGTCACAGATCAGCAGTGTTGTTATCGACTATGACATTATCAAACAGGGCAGTAACAAGAAGAACCTACAACCCACAAGTACCAATAATGAACATTGAAGGCAATAACAATTTGATTCATTGAACATTATGATTATGACAACACATCAAATCTTCATGAAAAAAACCCAACAAAAAACATTTCAAAACAATAATTTCTTTGATAATAAGCCGCCATAAATTACACGAATAAAGTTAAAGCATGATTGTCGAAAGCCTGTTTCTCACCCATCTTACTCACTAACAGTAACATAGTAGGATAAGTTGACCAGTTTGTGAGGCCATCGGGGTCTGACCTGACTAGTCAATACAGCAGTCGCTGGATAATTGCACGCTTTTCTCTTTATCCAAACACCGTGCCATTATCCAGCAACTATTGTACCTACTAAAACATCCAAGTCAATTGTTTCCCCGAGCAAAGAGAAGGCACTTTGTTTATGTCGTATTGCTATTACTATACTATCACATTAATTCCAATTTTTCTTTTTAAAGAACAATAGATGAGACATTCACAAAGAATACAGCAAGTTACATGACAATTTAAATAAATGTGACCAAATTGAAAGTGAAAGGGAAAAAAGGGAGAAAAAAAGTTGGGTTTTTGACATTTATATTAAACCCCCATCAAACTGATTTTTAGAAGTTTACAATGGTGCATGCTTGTTGAATATTAGTTGGTGTTAAGGATTTGAAATTAATATTTTTTTAAATTGTAGTCAACGAAAGATAAGAGTTATTTTCCTTTGCATAAGACTTGGGAGTAGGTGATGGTTACACCTCTTAGTCTTAGTGTGGAATGGGTTAACATGGCATATTCCACTGAAACTGAAAAAGCTATCTAACCTTTCTTACAAAGTTTTCCAAAATCAACAATTTTAACAAATCAATGACAATGCAAACCAATTTGTATAAACATTATATTATATAAATCATGTGAAAAACTAAACTGAATAAAAATAGATAGGCAATATAGATTTTGCAAGAGTAAGAGGGATTAAAGTATTTCGAGGCATAATATAGATTTTTTTATGATTCTACACGATTTTGCTGTAGGAAATGACACAGAAAAGTTTGATAACACTTTCAATCTATATGCCACCTAAATCAAATGCCAAAAGTCATACTCGAACCGCAATCATCAGCGTAGTTAGGGCAATGTATTATATTAGACAGCAAGCACTCTAAATAAATATACTGTCTAATTTGAGAAGAAGAGAAGGAGAAACAAAATGTAAATGAGTGGAAAGGATGGAAAAAAAGGCTAAATGAACAAGATAGCATAAGAAGTTTAGCTACAAAAAGGGAAAGCATCTTGGCATCTTTCGGCCAACGTGCCTCCAAAACACTATCAATTTCCAGCTGTGTATTATCTTTATAAATAGTTTGATTTTAATACACAACACACACCTTAGACTTGTACCTACTTGTAGAATATAATAAAGCAGGGAAGCATTGATTTTGATTCTTCAATTATATTAATCATTACACAAGCTACAAACCTTTTGTCAGACAGAGAGAGAAAGACTGGCAGTATCAATAAGTTCATTGGCCTTTTAAAGTCGAAAATTATTATAGAGTAAATATCATTATTAACATTTCTGTTCAGACACACTAATAATCTTACCTACTTGTGCTCAGTTTAGATTATTGCTGCCCGTTATTCTTACTACAATAATCCAACACGATCATCAATCCGTTAATGCCAACAACAAAATTTACAAAATTTGAAAATTCATCTATAGGGTTTTTTGTGTGGTTTTATTGAGAAAAGATAAACCTAGTGGTGCTAAAAGATAAAACCAGTGCTAAAAGATAAAAACAGCGCCAAAAGTAAACATTTTCATTTCCATAGGTTGTTTTAGATTTTTTAACCTTTTCAAAATAAAAAAATCCCACTAACTTAAAAAGACACAACGTCTAATAAGGAAGCTTCAACAAGAGTTGTGGTTCACAACAAGAACAAGACCCTTTAAACACTCGGACATGTATCCCAGACTATTAAAATGGTCTTCTAGTGAAATCGACAATGTATCGTTAATAAATAGGTGAAAAAATGTCCACTAACAAACACACACTGGCTTTAATAATGGACAGATGATGATATGCTGATCTTTTATCAACCAAAATAACAATAACAATAAAATACCACAGTTTCAAACATAATATTATTAACAATTAGCATAGTTGCAATAAGCACCCATCAACAAATATATATAAATATATATACTGTATAGAAAAAATAGGGTGAACTACATGGTGAAAATAGACATATTTACTGCACCATGTATTTCAAGCTATTTTTTCTCTATATATATGTACAGGGCGACACAGAAAGAACAAAACTCACGTTTTTTGCTTTAACTTTCTTAGTTTTGAAGCAAAAATATCAAAATTTTGCACAGCTTTAGATTAGGTAATGCATGACACATGTTCAAAATTTCAAACCATGCAATAAGAATGCATCGAATAGTGCGCAATCATTTCACAGAGTGAAATATCGTCCTTTTTCCATTTTGTGCACTAACTTGAACTTGAAGCAAACACGATATTTTGGTTTGACGTTGTATTGACCTTAATGTCATTGAGTTGAATCATTTTGATTGGTTGAAATCAACATCTTACTTAATCAATTGCAATTGTCAATTTTGATTTATAATTTTGATTTTCTCTCTTTGAAATGACATGGGCTTAACAACACAAGCCTATCTCAAAACTGATTCATTTAACGATTCTCTCGTTTTGTTCCGGAATAAGTTCAACTTCAACAGTAAACATGGGACTTTACAACTGGGTGAAAAATATTTATGGACAATGGGTCCATTACAGACCGTCGGTCACCTGGTCGACCCAGCGGACTCGGTCTGCTGCCAACGCGTGCATAGTGAAAGATTTGGCGGTACCCAATCCCGAAACTAAAGTGAAAAAAGGAACCCAGGAAATAATAGTTGGAATTTCCTGAGAAAGTGTTGGTTGTATAGTGAGGTATGATTTAGAATTAAGACCATACTCACTGGCTGTGAAATCGTGTGAGGATTAAAATTTGGACTCATTTTACGACACGTTTTGATTTGTCCCTTTTTGACTGATGTTTACGATTTTTAATAACTCTCGTATCTTTTCATTAAACATTCCAGTTTTTGACAAGCACGCCATGCATTAATACATCTGTAGTCTTACACAACTTGGTTTATTTCGGTACATATTCAACAAAGTTATAGCAAAATATGTGGGTTTCATTCTTTCTGTGTCACCCGGTATATTATATATCATACTCCGAACGATGTGGTTTTTTTCAAACATTGATTCTTCCATATGTGTATATATAATATCATTCTAATACTTGAATTCCTATCACAATTCTAGGTAATGCTGCATTGTCCATACTTGTGACTTGCCTCCATTGCACGTGTTGAGAGTGACGTATCCTCCGCTCTTTGAGGTGCCGACGTCCAGACATCTTCCCGATTCTTGATTTATAAAAATAGATTTCTCCTGTGATAACGAGAAAAGAAAAAAAAATGACAATAATTGACCACAGTTGTAAGACAGCAACCACTCTATATAAATAATCTGTCTATTTTGAGAAGAAGAGTGGGAAAAATAACGTAAACCAGTGGAAAGGATGAAATTAAGGTTGAAAAAATGATATGATGATATGATAGTATAAGAATAAGAATAAGAAGTTCGGCTACCAGTGGAAAGCATCTAGGCAAGCAAACAAAAAAGAATTATTTTTTTAGACCCATCTGTGAATGGAAACCAGTTGGTAGACGATATAAATAGGTCATCGCTTTATCTGTCAACTACTTCAAGTCGCACTTCCAGCTAATATAGCATCACACACACATACATGTACACACATACACACACATTCACCAAACACACACATCAAGCCGTCAATTATATGCCAGAGTCGGATCATTTGACGTAATGTTACAGATATACTGATGCAGAAGTAGCTTCGTAGTTCTTGAAAATTGGTCTCCTACGCAGATCAAACAAACATTTTTTATATTAGTTAGTTGAACGTGGCAACTAGAATACATAGTAGTAAATATTAGTCATTTATTGAATGGTGGCAACAAAGGGGTTAAAATGACTTAGTGTACCAATACCAATACCAATACCAACCTTGATGTATTGCCACTTGGTGAACGCCCCCTCCCTGCAGGGCATCAAGGCAACGTGGGGGTCACTTTTACCTTTGTAGGCCATACAAGCCTCCTCTCGCCTCAAGAAATTCTTCCTACTGAAGGAAAACACCTAAATAAAAAATTGAAAAAAGAAAAAAAGATGATAACGGCAGCTTACTCGCGGTAGACAATAAAAAAAAAAGTTGAACTCTCTAAGTAAAGTAAAGTAAGTATCATTTGTCTCTGGTGGAACTATGGGTAGATAACCAACTCTATATTTTCACATCCACCTCCCCCACCCCCACCCTTCCCACTCATTCCATGTACCTACCTGACTAGCACTGCCTCCATTCTGGCAATGAAAGAGACCCATGTCAAAAACTAGCTTCTCATCTTTCTGCATGGTGTCGAGACACAAGCCAGAGTCGGGATTGCGGACCTGTGTGGAAACAAACGGGTTGAGAAGTTAAAAAAACCAATCTTTTCCAACCGGTCAAATCATCATACATTCATTATTTTAAAAAGTCGCATTGTAACGAGGACATGTTTGAAAAACAATGTATTAAAAGGGGGAACAAAACAACACATGATTTACAAACACCAAGATTTTCAAATCAAAGCTGAAAAAAAATAGGACTGTGCCTGAGACTGAGAGAGAAAAACAAAAAACTTGACCGAATCAAACTCAGCAGATCTGTTTCCAGTTGTTGTAATGCATTGTTGTAGTGGGTGTAGTCAAAGAAACAATGCACAAAATGGAAGAAACAAAACCACACATTTGTTGAAATAACATCCACTCCTTGCTTAGCTTGATGAAACCCAATTGTGCAAAGCCTATGTAGGTGACGTGATTCTCTTAGTTTCTGGAAAACAAATAATCTAAAAAAAGTTATTGTCATTGTTTTATTGCTCACTGACAAAAATCCACTTGGCTGAAAATGTGCACTAAATTGGACCACATTAATGGCAACATGATTTATAATGACCTTATAGGTTCCCGGCAATGTAACAACAGGTCCATCGTATCAAATTACGACGACTAGGGCTTTGTTTAGTTTCAAAACAATAAATATGTGTAAGACTTACCATGCCCCAAGCCTTTACATCTTCATCCAAGATGAATTTCTCTGGGTAAACGTTATCCAAGTACCATCGAAAGCTCTTGCACTTCAGTCTCTCCCTTAAGGCTTTCCTCTCTGAGATATCTCCCATATCTTCCCTCTGGAAAAATGGAGAAAATTTTTTTATCAACTATTGAAAAGATAACCAAAAAAATGTAAAAACTTAAATAACATTTCATAAAAATTAATTTTGCTTTTAATAAACATTAGTGTGGTTCAGTCATCCTTTATTTAGGGGAAAACAGCTTTTGGAAAAGACAATGGTGAAAGTGAAAGAATCTTTTGACAAAACCCAATATTGTTGTATTTGTTTTTGTTTATTATCCAGACCCCTTTATACCGCAAAGCAGTGTAAGGACGAACTCCATGCCCAGCCACAGACAGCGCTCGGGCTTAAAGTACCAGTACCAGCATGTAAACACACAGGCACCCCTACCATCAAGCATATTGTGGAGTCCATGGATCAGAAAATTAAGACAAGCAGGGGATCAGCATTCTGTGTCCAAATACTTTACTTGGTCATGAGCAACACAACATGCAGTGTTATTCAGGTGACCAACAAAAAACTTTCTGTGACCTCTATGTTATCCTGCTCAGCTTCTATAAAAACATTCGCCAGTGAAGGAACGAGTCATCAGATCAAGGGAAATAATTTGCATAACTCATAGCATTCCCCTAATTCACACAATTTGTAAGTTACTAAACTTGAGACTCACGACCACCTGAGGTTATACCTACTACAATTTTGGTTTCACCACTCAAAAAGGAAAAGACAAGCTTCTACCTGAAATACGTGATTCACTCTCTATGACAAAATTATGACTTCTGACTGATTTGAACAGGTTGAATGACACGACATATGACCATAATGTATCCATGCATTAATCACCTAAATACCACACAAACAGGTTTTGAGCCCAACTGGCGAAAAAATATCGTTTAAAAAAATCAAAGTCGTGCAGTGCAAGTATCTACAGACCTTGTACTTGTACTTGTAACTAGGGCTACCCGTAAATTATAATCTAAAAAACTGACGAGAATGATTTCCTTACCATGAGATCCCGCCTGTGCATGTAAAACAGTCGTTTGTAGTCGTCCATCCAGACCTCTGCCAGCCTCATGGAGTTGATACCGTGGGTGTCTTTGTTACCTGAAACAAAACAATCATGGAGACAGTTTCAAGAAAGGAAAATCAAGACAATGTCCATGAAATGTTCACAAATTTCTATAATCTTTTTAAATATATATAATAATAATAATAATAATAATAATAATAATAATAATAATATTAATAATAATAATATTAATAATAATAATAATAAT
>JARFNW010143532.1:0-10148 GCA_031763155.1 Dirona albolineata | reverse complement strand
TTAAAATGCTCTAATTGTAATACTTTATGTGTGTTCAATCATTATCTTCTTTTTTAATAGAATTAATTTGCATAGTTGCTTAATACATTTTCTAAGTAGAATTCAACATTAATAATAATCTTGTAGTTTTTTGTGCTTTATTTGAAAAAAAAACCCCCAACAAATCCAAACAAAACAGTAACAGAAATGTATTTCTTTCTTTCTATAATATCATAAACTTTATGGTACTTCTTGGTGTGAGGAGTGGGTTGATGTGATTAATAGATTTCATTTCCGTTACTGTCTTGAATTTGTTTCTTCTTCTTTAATCATTCATTCATTTAATTTAATTTCAACTTGCGACCATTTCGGGTCCAGGTTTGTGTTCTCCCCATCATCCCCCCCCCCCACCCCCCATCCTGTCTCCTTTAGTAATTCCTAAAGTTTTAATATGTACTGCCTGATAATTTACTTATTTCCTATTAATTAATTAATTAATTAATTAATTGATTAATTGATTAATTGATTAATTTTACCTTACACAATCAACATAATCGCAAATCAACCCTATATTTCATTTCCATATTATCATGTGATGGCTTTGCACCAACAATATTTCATTAATTAACATGTACCTACCACTTTCATTCATATTTAGACTTGTTTGAGTCAAACTGACCCTGGTCATTGCTGTCCATGCCCTGCAGAGTCTGACCAATGTAAAAATATAGTACGATATAATGTAGAGTTGACAGATCAGTTTTATGACCTGTTCGATCTTACTGCGCACAGATGTTACAAGTTCAATTATATTGTGATCTCTATGGCTAAATGGCATTCAGCGAGTTGAGCCACGCTGAATGTGGCCTGCTGGGCAGTACAGTTAGGAAGACTGTGTTGCCTTGGGACCAAGTCGCAAAGTCTCTAGTGTTGTGACCTTGGGTGGCAGACTATTGAGAGACTCCAGAAGTTGATGATCCGAATAAAAGTGACGAAAAAAAAAAAAAAGAAAAAGATACCATTATCTTCTTTTTTTTCTCCTGTCCTTTGTGTAAGAGACTTCACTGCAAGTGTTACCTCACTCGGTCGTCACAGGTGTGAATGAGTAGGGACTGACCCTACCTGTCCTAAGACAGTGGGTGGAATTGTCAGAACACCTGGAGCGTATGGTACAGCAATGGCTCGGGCAATTGTAAAAATAATTATCATGATTCAGACGTGAGACTCTTCCTTTGTGTTAAACTGTGATTTCCTATTTATCTCATGCATCACTGCTTCTGAATCAAATTTTATAATATATTGTACATACATAACTTGGCTGAAATATCATCTGTTATAATTTATAATGATCTTCTGCTCTAGTATAGGATATTTTTTTATGAATTTTGTACAAATTCATTCTTGAATATTACTTCTTTTTTTCAAGTGTATTGAAATTAGATTCAATAAAATTATATCTAATGAACCACTTTAAAAAGTATTTCCTTATTTTCATTTTACATACACTATTAACCCCTCTCAGTATTTCTAACATTTTTTATCTACTTTATTAAGTTCTTTGATAAGAGAAGAAAATATTATTTATATATTGTGAGTGTGAGGTCAAAACAAAAAAGAAGAAAGGATTTTGTACTAATCTACGGATTAGTTCTAAATTGTCGTAACGTTCCTCCTGCATAAAGCTGCATCTAAGATTTCAATGCCCCAGTTACTTTGATTAGTTTATCAATTATCAATTCTCTCATTCAATTATTACCACCCCTATGCAATCCAAACAAGAAAAAAAACAATCTTAGAAATGATATCTGAATTCGTATGTTTTTGATTGGGTTGTTACATAAAATTATGTGGGAACATATACTATATTCTATGTTATGTTAATAAATAAACCGATCCATAATAATTAGGCTTGGTGATTCCCGATGCATTGAAGTTTTTCTTTGTAAATAAAAACACCCATCATGAAAAAAACAAACCTGTTAAAGTTAAAGACAATAAATGAAAACTGTATAAAGTGCTTTTATGTTTGCTGCATAAAAACGTATTGATAATACGGTGCACACCCCATAACATAATTCACCCCTCTTCTTTAGATGCCATTGATAATTATACAAAACACCCAATATTCCCTCTTTGACACGGCATTTATCCAGATGTTGTTATTGCATCTGATCCAAGTTTGATCCGATGACGGGTCCAAAGATATTATAACATCGTCGAGGATATACGGTTCAGACTCTCTGAATCCTGATCATTTTTAATTATAGAACATTTAAGAACCTCACATTACACCCATAATATATTAAATCACTGTATTCAGCTTTTGACAAATTGGTATTATTTAAAAGTTAGTTTATACAAGCAGATTTGGTGTGAAGTAGATAAAGAAAATGTTTATAGTTTTAACGCACTTTTCAACAATATAGAGAAAACGTTAATAGTTGAGTTTAACATCCTTTTCAACACTGTAAGGTCATATGAAAGACAGCACCTTCTGTTTAGAATCTATTTGTTGTAGAAGGGGTGTGTTTGTAAGGCAGAGCCTTGATAAATCTATGAAGCCATGAATCTTGGCCAGGCCAGGCTTCGTACTTGGGACCCCTGCATCCTTCAAGCCTTAAGCGACTGTATTTTTTATGACGTGATGGACTTTCTCATCCCCTGATTTGGATTAGTAGCTTCTGGCAGCCCCTCATTCCTTCCTTATCCTCTGATGTAATTCATTGAATTAAATAACTAAAAAGTCTAGTAATGATAACTGGAAAAAAAAAAAGAAATACACAGGGTGAAAAACAATGAGTTCACCCACCTATTGGTTGTAGATTCTGGTTGTAGATTCTGTATCATCCATTTTGTTTTGTATTTGTATTTATGTATGAAAAAATTAATAATCTTATGTGTATGTATACAAACAATGAGTTATAAATTTAAGTTACGCTCTGAAAAGATCACTTAGAATAGATCGCTTGGAATTAGCAAACCGACATCAAAGACTATCAGAGCTGATACGGTGCAATCAGCATCCCTCTGCAGTATTTGTGGCAGTCAATTTTTGTAATATCTTGGAAACTACAGATCTGAGCCAATTGATATTAGATGGATCATACCAGCTGGTACGAAATGCAATCTGGCATCAGTGCTATGGAAATGTTTTATTGTTCTAACAATAGAGATATTGCAAAATTGCATGAAGACAACAAATTGCTCTTATATGAGAAGTTAGATTTACAGTGAATGTTTTACTAGGAAATATTTTGACATAATAAGCTTGCATGAAGATTTTGCAATATAAAATTCAAAATGAAGGTCTAGCTCATGATGAACAACCGAACCATCATTCCCTGTTGGAATTTCTTTAGTTGGAGTACAGCAAACCATCTGGCGTTGGTTATGTTTGTATGTGATTGATGTAATTCGTCGCTGTAACACTTACTCATACCTAACACCGAAAGGTACAAGAGGTAATTAGAAAGAAAGAAACAATAATTTATTGATCTGGTTGCACTGGAAAGAGATATGGCATTGTTGTGTTAGAGGAAAGAGGAAGAAGGTTTAGGATGTTGATGATCTCTGAAGGACCTGAAATTTTATTGATGAATTGGTGTTGCACGAAATGATAATAGATAACAAGAATATTGCTTAATTTATTCCAATCCACTATATTAAATATATATGAACAGTTTCAGGACAAAATGGGACAAGCACCAAGTTTTAAAAAAATAATTTCAGTTAACCATATCATATATAGTGACATTTTAATGCACATATTATGTGGCCTTTTATACACTTTGGCAAATGTTCTTGTATATAGATTTAACATTGTTAAAGAGAGTAATGCTTGCAGCAGCATTGTAAATTCATTTACATTTTAGGAACTATTTGAAAAATGGGTATTTATATTGTTTCATTTTGCCCTGAAACCGAAAAGAATTACTGTGGGTGGATTAAATACAGCAAATTGCCTACAGAAGTCAAATTAGCTTGAACAAAACAAAATTATCCTTGCTGTGTGTAGCATATAATTATCAATATTTGAGGTTTTCCTATCAGCACTGAAACAATAATTATAACTTCAATATTGCCTTTGAGATAGGAATATGTTCTCGGTTTATAAAACTAAGGGATGAATACAAAGACTGCAGCGAATATTGTTTGACCATAGTATCAGTGATAGTGGATAATTTGTTATTCTAGATGTCATTCAAAGTGTACGACACAGCATGCTGACCATTATGCACACAAACAACTTCTCACATAAGAGCAATTTGTTGTCTTCATGCAGTTTTGCAATATCTCTATTGTTAGAACAATAAAACATTTCCATAGTACTGATGCCAGATTGCATTTCATACCAGCTGGTACGGTCCATCTAATATCATTATCCATTATGCAGTATGCCTGATAGTATATTCAAGCCTCTACACTTGGATACCCTACGCTCATCTAAGAGCATGGGAACGTTACTTTTTAAAACATTTATCGTTTGGATAAAGATGCTTTGAGCTGCCCTACTCAGGACTGAACATTGGGAACAACTCAGGAAGAGCTATTGATACTGGAGAATATTAGTTTTCCAAAGCAGAGTGATAACTCTTGCAAAAAATTATATCCTATATATCACTTCAATTTGTTAAAAGCTGGATTTCTATCGACAGCTTATGATAAAATTGGGAAAAGCTATGAAGACTCTAGTAATTCAACCTAACACCAAAAGGTGCAATAGGTATTGATAAAGAAAGAAAGAATGACGAAGAGTCATGGATTGGAGCACAGCAGGGGCTGCAGTTTGTAAAGCCCAATCCTTTTTCCAATCCTGATTATAATGAATCTAGCTGAAGAATATTGTGACCATTTCATCAAGATGAATTGCACGTTGTAACAATTTTGGTTATCACATCCAGATTAATGATAGATCACGAAGTGTGATGCACACATCCTGCTTCAATTTGTGCTAATGGACATTCAAAATGGCATTATTCAGTTTATTTAGTATGATTATTCAAATTAAATATATATACAAATTCTTATATAATTTTGAATTATATTGGATGCAATACCCTTAGCAGCACCTTGTAGCAAAAATTTCATAATGCTTGATTCCATTGTATAAGAGCTTTTTATTAGAATTTGAAAAAAAATATTATACATATATAATTAACAAATGCCTTTGATTTGAGCACCAAAAAAAAGGCGAAGTGGATATACGACTCAACTTGACATATTTATGTGTGCACAGGTCATGTAACTCCAGTAGTGTTATTAAGACTCATAAAATTGAAATCAGACAGCAAATGTTTGAAATTGTTAAGACTTGTTGTATCGTATGGACAGGATGGCAATGGTTAGATGTCCTTCTGCGTGACATGGAAGTGAAATTCTAGGCATGATATCCATCAGGGCCAGAACCAGTGGGTTGATCTCCTGCCTGTTTTCAATTCTTGATCCAAAAGCGCTTACAGTTCTATGTTTTATATACAGCTGGCCCTTCACTGCAACTGTGATATAAGTGGGAATGGATAAGAAAGAAAGAAAGATTGTGCATTGTGGAGGTGTATAAAATGAGCCATCTAACAAACAAACAAACAAAAAGTATACTTTCCTTGTGATTTTGAAATATATTGCATTCAATACAAATGTTTAAGATGCTTTTTTCTAAAAACCCTAATCTTCTGTCCACAATATACTTGACCTACGAAACCATGAAACAAACAAACAAAAAAAATAAATCATATGTTCCTTTCCTTGTGATTTTGAATTATATTGGATGCAATACAAACTTTTATATATAATTCTTTTTAACCCTTTGTCTTCCCTCCAGAATCTCCTTGGTCTACCAGTAACTGTCAAACAAGAACTGGACTTGATCCTCACACCAAGCACCAGCAGTGGTGAGAGAAAGCACCCGGCCAGCCATAGCCATTCCCCTAGAAACTCAAGCGACAGGAACAACAATCATTTGTCTCCCTTGCTTCCAAATGCCTCCCCTGCTAAATCTGTCTCTGCAATTCTCGGACTGCCTCCAAAGCCGTCAGGAATGCCCGTGATGCTGCCGTCCTCCCACCTGCCCAAGCATCCTGCCTTCCCACAATTCCTTCCGATCATGACGTCTCTTGGATTCTCCCCCGACTTACCGTTGTTGTCCCCCTTGTCCCCGAACACGCTACCTGCCGTGAGTCCTTCAGTAGAAAAGTCTCCCCTGGCTAAAAGAAGTCCCACCCCTTCTCATGCCGCAGTGTCTAACCCTCCTGGAACATCTGCACAGTCGAATAGCAATGAATCTGGTAAGTGCTTATTTTCATGATTTTGTTGCACTTTTATTTTGAATCAAGGAGCTACAGCTTCAGGAGTACAGCTTCAGGAGAAAAGATAGTAGTAATGAATAATAATTATTGAAAAAAGATAAAAGAGAAAATGAAGATATTGATGTGTATAGATCAAGTAGAGGAAAATAATGAAAACCTAAAGGGATAAAACATAAGACAAACAATGAAATGAAGCTGGAAAACAAAAATAATATAAGTGCTCATATTATGTTGCAAGTAACTTAAATCAAACTTTGAACTCTTTTCCTCAATTGTTAACCTCTGGAGGTAGGATTTCAAACACATTTATTTCCAACTAAGCGGTGGAGGATCCCTTTTTAAAAATTATTACCCGAACTGGATTTTTAAAAATTACGCATGATAACCACCAAATGGGGCTTGACAACAGACCAGACCCGGGGTAAATGTGCTACTCTAAAGCGCTTAGAGCATGGTGATGATCGTGGATAAGCGCAATATAAATGCCATTACCAGATTACCAGACATGAAAAGCAGTATCAAAATACAATTTGGCATTGCAATGATCTCCTCAGTAACGTGGTGATGGTGCTGAAAGCCAGTAAAAATATGATGCTATCCTCAGAATCAATTATATATTCGAATAATGAATTGTGTAAACAAAAGAGAGAAATAATGAAACACAACGTTTATCATTATTGCAGATTTTAAAGTTTCTCATCCAGCCATGCAGCCATCTGTAATTTTGACCAACCTGAAAGACAAGAAGCAGTACAAAGGAAGTTCTTGTGAGTGAATGAAATTTTATTTACCTTTTGTATTCCTAAAAAAAATATTACTGCTCAAAATGAGGTTACAAAATTGAACGTACACAGACAGATAATGTTTGATAAGTATGATTGATTATTATTCCTTCATCCGTATATCATTCGACTAGTGGTTATCATAGCTTCAACGTCACCTTGATTCTCAAAGCTTAAGATTTTCTATTTGTTTCATGTTATCTGTTTTCTGTTATCTGTGCTTGTTGGTTGATAAAGGGGAGACCCGATTATTGATGTATTACTATGTAGGGGAGTGAATACATCATATGGTACATCCCTGTATTTAGAAATAGCAGCCTTATAGATAAACAAATAAATAACCAATGATAAAATGTAATCTTTAGGTTATAAAATGCAATAGTTGTGTTATAAAAAGTCAGTTTTTAGTTTATAAAATGTGATTGTTAGGTTATGAAATGTAATTGTTAGGTTGTTAAATGCAGTTTTTATGTTATAAATTTGTGTGATTTTTTCCTCCCTCTATCAGCTGGTAGTGAATCAAGCTGTGAGCTGGCATCAGTGACCAAAATGATGGATGCTACGGATGCACAACATTTTCAGGATTATCTGACAATTCAGGAGACTGAGGATGAGCAGGACAACATGTACGTTTTGTGCGTGATTTATCTTTGAATGGTTACATGACAAGACATAATATGCTCATTCTCCCCCTTAAACAAGTCTTTGTTGTCACACTTAAATTTTTGTGTATACCTCATCAATCGTTAATCAAATATAATGAATTATTTTTGCACAACGCTGCCTTTCTTATGTTTTCATAACGTTTAAGGTTCATGTATTGTAAGCTGTATATACTTGAAGCTTTTTTATTCTACTGCTTTTTTTTGGGGGGGGAGCTGGTGGCGCAGTGGCTAAGTCACTCGCCTTTGGTTCGAGAGGTTGCGGGTTCAAATCCCGGTGGAAGCACTGGTTTTTTTCTTAAGGCCTTGATCCCACTCTGCGGCGCTGCACTGCGGCTGACGCCTAGGTTATTTCGGTCTACCTTTGGAATAGACCCTAAAGACAAATTTCCCCCTGGGATGAATAAAGGGGATTATTATTTATTATTTATTAATCATTTATTTATTATTTATTTATTATTTATTTATCATTTATTTATTATTTATTTATTATTTATTAATCATTCATTTTTTTTATTTTTTTTTATTTATTTATTATTTATTTATTATGTGCTTATTTACCTGGCTTCCAGCAGCCCCATCATGTTTTTGTTTTCAAAACTGTTTTCCGCTTCATTTACAGGTCTGTTTCTGAGATGAGTGAAGAGGATTCCAACATGAGTATGGAGCATATGTTTTCCAACTCCTATCTTGACGTGCACAGGCTGGGCGCTGATCCAAAGGAGATGACCCAGAGCCCCCTCGCTGCCACTACCAAGACTGACAACGAAGACAAGGAGGTCAATTTGACCGTCGGCATGGCGTTTCTTGGACGCATCGATCATGACATGGAAGGCAAAATGCTTTCAGACGGGAAAGGAGAGGTAAGAGGAGGATTTCTTTTGAATAATCTCACATCTTACAATGTCGCATTTCAGAAATATTTGGATTCTAGCTGTAGAACAAGTACGTAAAGGATAGATCACCTCCAACAATTTTATTGTCAGAATGTAACTGTGATGGTGTAAGAGAGACAACTCTGTAAAATACTTTGTGTCATCTTTTATTATCTTGGTTATCTTTCTTTGACCATATATTTGAATTGTTCACCTTTCCTCACTGATAGTTTAAAGTCTTACCAGTTACAAGCCATGATAAGATAACTTTAACAAACTGACTTATGAATCCTCCCTCATTCTCATTCTCATCAATTTGTATTACATAATATCGTCATAATATTACATCAATAAGGGATATTTCACAGTATATATATATATATATATATATATACGTAGACAACAATACTAAACAACTTCTATCTTTTATCTGAATCATTATGTATTTGGTGACTCGGTGTCTTTATGGGACGATGCTGCATTCACTGGAGACGTAATATTTGCCATGTATCTTTATAATAAACCGATTACGTTTATTTACATCATTACAATAATGGAGCAGTCATTATTCAACCACCTCAATTTTATTGGTTTGACAGATTCGTCCTCGTGATCCCAGTAACATGAGCGAACAGGACATTGCCAAACTCATCGAGAAGGTATCCAGGGAAAATGATAACTGCCCCATCAAGAAGAAACGTAACTCCTACGCTGACTCCCCACACAAGTTTTCTTGTCCGTACTGTCCTCGTTGCTTCCCCTGGATGAGTTCTCTCAACAGACACCTGCTCACTCACACAGGTAAGATAAACATTTTTTTTTCTACTTTAAAATGAAATAATGCGTTTAATTCGATGTTAACATTCAGTACGTGTAAATAACATTATATTACAAAGGAAATGGTTATACAGGCAAACGTAAATTTAAACAGTTGTTGAGGATACAGTAGCCTGAATATAATTTTAGAGGGGATAAACTATACATAGGCTACCCAAGTAATCAAGTCATTGATATTGACAATGATACTTGCACCAACTGTCTTATTTTCCCATAATGCCAGTCATTATGAATCATTCATTTATTACTACAGCAAAGCTTAATAAGCATATATTTTTTAACGTTTTTCTTATCCTCAAACAGGTCAAAAACCATTCCGCTGTTCACGATGCCCTGTGACCTTTAGCACCAAGTCCAACAGAGAACGTCACCTGATCCGCAAACACAACGTCAACATGCTAGATCCCTCTTCACGTTCCACCATGGACAGACCGTACAAGTGTCAACTTTGCGTCTTCAGCTCTTTCTCAACAAAAAGTATGTAGAACAAGGTTTTGCTTTTGAGTTAGTCATTTGCGGGATTCACTGCATTTTTCACGCTATACTCTTAGAACAAGTGGCCTTTTATGATTTGTGTAGACCTTGCACTATCATGATATTTGTGAATGGAATAAAAACTATCATTCAATATTATTTCACTCTTTGTCTGTTTCTATTCTCTCTCTCTCTCTCTCTCTCTCTCTCTCTCTCTCTCTCTCTCTCTCTCTCTCT